>JAGDYQ010000018.1:10438930-10448348 GCA_021962125.1 Bulinus truncatus | reverse complement strand
TTAGAATGGGGGGGAGTGAGTAGTGGACAATGAGATGGACGATGAGATGGACAATGAGATGGTCAATGACAGAGATCGGGACTTGGAAGGAGGGAAGATGACAAAAAAAAAAGGGAAATAGTGAAGTGGGAGATAGGGGATGAAGGTATGGTATGAGATATAGACGGAGAGACGGAGAGACGGAGAGACGGAGAGAGACGGAGAGAGACGGAGATACGGAGAGACGGAGAGACGGAGAGAGACGGAGAGAGACGGAGAGAGACGGAGAGAGACGGAGAGAGACGGAGAGACGGAGAGAGACGGAGAGACGGAGAGAGACGGAGAGACGGAGAGAGACGGAGAGAGACGGAGAGACGGAGAGACGGAGAGAGACGGAGAGACGGAGATAGAGAGAGACAGAGATAGACAGAGATGGAGAGATAGAAAGGGAGAGACAGAGATAGAGAGGGACAGAGATAGAGGGAGAAAGGGAGAGAGATAGAGAGAGAGAGACAGAGATAGAGAGAGACAGAGAAAGGGAGAGACAGAGATAGAGAGAGACAGAGATAGAGATATACAGGGAGAGGCAGAGATATAGACAGGGAGAGACAGAGATAGAGAGACGAAAAGAGGCATAGAAAGGGAGAGGCATAGATAGTGAGATACAGAGAGAGAGATAGAGAGAAAGAGACAGAGAGAGACGGAGAGACGGAGAGAGACGGAGAGAGACGGAGAGACGGAGAGACGGAGAGACGGAGAGACGGAGAGAGACGGAGAGACGGAGAGACGGAGATAGAGAGAGACAGAGATAGACAGAGATGGAGAGATAGAAAGGGAGAGACAGAGATAGAGACAGACAGAGATAGAGGGAGAAAGGGAGAGAGATAGAGAGAGAGAGACAGAGATAGAGAGAGACAGAGAGAAAGGGAGAGACAGAGATAGAGAGAGACAGAGATAGAGATATACAGGGAGAGGCAGAGATATAGACAGGGAGAGACAGAGATAGAGAGACGAAAAGAGGCATAGAAAGGGAGAGGCATAGATAGTGAGATACAGAGAGAGAGAGAGAGAGACAGAGATAGACAGAGAGATATAGAGATGCAGATATATAGAGAGAGGAAGAGAGAGAGACAGAGAGATATAGAGAGAGACAGAGAGAGATGGAGAGAGACAGAGATAACGAGACAGAGAGAGATACAGAAATAGAAAGACAGAGAGAGATAGAGAGAAAGAGACAGAGAGAGAGATGCCAGTAATGACAGATATATACGACCTACATCACGTGTATACACACACAAACACACACATGAACACATACACACACAAACATGAACACATACACACACATGAACACATACACACACACACATGAACACATACACACACAAACATGAACACAAACACACACATGAACACATACATAAACACACACATGAACGCATTCACACACAAAAACCCTCATGAACACATACATACACAAACACAAACATGAACACATGCACACACAAACACACACATGAACACATACACACACAAACACCCACATGAACACATACACACACAAAACCCCCCAATGGACACATACATACACAAACACAAACATGAACACATACACACACAAACACACACATGAACACATACACACTCAAACACACACATGAACACATACACACACAAACACCTACATGAACACACACACACCAACATCCACATGAACACATACACACAAACACCCACATGAACACATACATACACAAACACCCACATTAACACATACACACACAAACACCCACATGAACACATACACACACAAACACCCACATGAACACATACACACACAAACACCCACATGAACACATGCATACACAAACACAAACATGAACACATGCACACACAAACACACACATGAACACATACACACACAAACACCCACATGAACACATACACACACAAACACCCACATGAACACATACACACACAAACACTAACATGAACACATACATACACAAACACCCACATGAACATATACACACACAAACACCCACATGAACACATACACACACAAACACCCACATGAACACATACATACATACACTAACACAAACATGAACACATGCACACACAAACACACACATGAACACATACACACACAAACACCCACATGAACACATACACACACAAACACCCACATGAACACATACATACACAAACACAAACATGAACACATACACACACAAACACACACATGAACACATACACACTCAAACACACACATGAACACATACACACACAAACACCTACATGAACACACACACACACCAACATCCACATGAACACATACACACAAACACCCACATGAACACATACATACACAAACACCCACATTAACACATACACACACAAACACCCACATGAACACATACACACACAAACACCCACATGAACACATACACACACAAACACCCACATGAACACATGCATACACAAACACAAACATGAACACATGCACACACAAACACACACATGAACACATACACACACAAACACCCACATGAACACATACACACACAAACACCCACATGAACACATACACACACAAACACAAACATGAACACATACATACACAAACACCCACATGAACATATACACACACAAACACCCACATGAACACATACACACACAAACACCCACATGAACACATACATACATACACTAACACAAACATGAACACATGCACACACAAACACACACATGAACACATACACACACAAACACCCACATGAACACATACACACACAAACACCCACATGAACACATACACACACAAACACCCACATGAACACATACATACACAAACACAAACATGAACACATGCACACAAAAAAACACACATGAACACATACACACACAAACACCCACATGAGCACATACACACACAAACACACACATGAACACATACACACACAAACACCCACATGAACACATACACACACAAACACCCACATGAACACATACACACACAAACACCCACATGAACACATGCATACACAAACACAAACATGAACACATGCACACACAAACACACACATGAACACATACACACACAAACACCCACATGAACACATACACACACAAACACCCACATGAACACATACACATACAAACACAAACATGAACACATACATACACAAACACCCACATGAACATATACACACACAAACACCCACATGAACACATACACACACAAACACCCACATGAACACATACATACATACACTAACACAAACATGAACACATGCACACACAAACACACACATGAACACATACACACACACATATGAATACACCTCCACATACAAACATAAACATACATACACACATAGTAATCAAAACACTTGCACACTCACAAAGGCATTCAGGCCAGGCCCGTAGCGTGCGGGGGGGGGCAGGGGGGCCGGGCTTCCTGCGTTTTGTCTGGCCCCCTCTGCTTATTTGATCTACTTAGTAAAATGTATTACCTGCCCCCCCCCCACCCCCGATATTGTCTGGTCCCTGCTGTAGAATGCCTGGCTACTGCTGTAGAATGCCTGGCCCCTGCTGTAGAATGACTGGCCCCCGCTGTAAAATTTTCACGCTACGGGGCTGATTCAGGCTCACCTAACTCGATTCAGGATACTTAAATACATCGGTTAACTCGATAAATCTGTCATGCCAGAAACGTGAATGAGTTATTGTTTTCATTTTGTATCTGGGTAAACTGCAGACAGTTTAACATTAAATTTGTATTTTGTTTTATTTGTCAATGATCTAAATGTACAAGAAGTCAACAGATGGTAACTTTTTATCATAGATGTAATACGTTGTGTAAAAACGGCAGTTTAGACTTCTAAAGTGATATATTTTTTTTAATATTGAATTCTAGGTAACTCGATTTTTCGGATAACTCGATATTCTTGATAGTCTGATAACTTGATATTATTGTTAGTCGGATATCTCGATCGATATTCGGATAACTCGATATATGTTTATATATATATATATATATATATATATATATATATATTATATATATATATATATATATATATATATATATATATATATACATTTAAAATTTCCAAGCTAATCGAGAAATGCTAATTCTACTAAGTAACAGACATACCAGTAAACACACAGCTACAGACTAATATAAAACCAGATCAAACATATCTACACACAGAGAGGGTTCACTGGCTGGGTTATTGTGTTTTCCCTGGCCAGATCGGGTCTGTGCTGACTACCGTGCCGGGGATCTAATTGCACGTGTCCCCGGGGTGGGGGTGGGTGGGGGGCGGGGTAATTATGTAAAATAATGCAACACCTGACAGCGGCGGTACCAGTCTACGGCCCTGGTAGTTAGCCTAATTATGAGTGGAGCCTTAGTCTTCCCTTCGCTCCCTACTCCATCCCTCCCCCCCTCCCCAGACCTCGTTTTTTGTCTTTGTTCAATTAATTAAGTAGAGACACGATTTGTCAATAGTTTCATCTCTCTCTGTCTCTTTTTCTCTCTCTCTCTTTTTGTCTCTCTCTCTCTCTCTGTCTCTCTCTGACCCTTTTTCTCTCTGTGTCTCTCTCTCTGTCTCTCTCTGTCTCTCTCTTTCTCTGTCTCTTTCTCTCTCTCTCTCTCTCTCTCTCACTGTCTCTGTCTGTCGTTCTCTCTCTCTCTCTCTCTCACACACACACTCACACACACACACAGAGATACACTCACACACACTTTCTTACACATTCCCAAATTTGACAAGAAAGTAGAAATGATGCGATCCAACGGTTTGATACAGTATCAACATATATGTGCAGTGCAGTTTACGCTCTGTGTAAGATGTTTTACAAATAGGTCAACCAATGTAATATAGTATTTAAAAAAAATACCATGTAATAATTAAAATTAAATGATTCCAAAATTGGTTGTAACCATGACAACTGCTCTCTTGTTTAAGGAAATGATGAATGGTTATAAAAAAACTCAATTTCTGCCCCGCCACCTTCAATAATGATAATATCTATTAATTTCAGAATTCATACCATCTCCTCCCCACCTCCCATAATGTACATTGAATTGAATGCGTGGGTCATTGTTCATTGGTCATTGGTCATTGGTCTTGGAACTTTAGAGACTTGATCAAACTAGTTCAGTCAATGAAAATAAAAATCCACTCATCCGCTAATCATTCCATCACTCATTCCATCACTCATTCCATCAATCATTCCATCAATCATTCCATCACTCATTCCATTACTCATTTCATCAATCATTCCATCACTCATTTCATCACTCATTCCATCACTCATTCCATCACTCATTCCATCACTCATTTTATCAATCATTCCATTAATCATTCCATCAATCATTCCATCAATCATTCCATCAATCATTCCATCACTCATTCCATCACTCATTCCATCAATCATTCCATCACTCATTCCATCACTCATTCCATCAATCATTCCATCAATCATTCCATCAATCATTTCATCAATCATTTCATCAATCATTTCATCAATCATTTCATCAATCATTCCATCACTCATTTCATCACTCATTCCATCACTCATTCCATCAATCATTCCATCAATCATTCCATCAATCATTTCATCAATCATTCCATCAATCATTCCATCACTCATTCCATCACTCATTCCATCACTCATTTCATCACTCATTCCATCACTCATTCCATCACTCATTCCATCACTCATTTTATCAATCATTCCATTAATCATTCCATCAATCATTCCATCAATCATTCCATCAATCATTCCATCACTCATTCTATCAATCATTCCATCAATCATTTCATCAATCATTCCATCACTCATTCCATCACTCATTCCATCAATCATTCCATCACTCATTCCATCACTCATTCCATCACTCATTCCATCACTCATTCCATCACTCATTCCATTAATCATTCCATCAATCATTCCATCAATCATTCCTTCAATCATTCCATCACTCATTCCATTAATCATTCCATCAATCATTCCTTCAATCATTCCTTCAATCATTCCATTAATCATTCCATCAATCATTCCATCAATCATTCCATCACTCATTCCATCAATCATTCCATCAATCATTTTTTACTCAGAAACGAGACAAGTAGTTGGACAAACCAACAAATAGATATATAACTAGATAGTAAATTAGAAGGAAAGATGAGTCCATATCTGATAGATGCAGAGTTTTAGACCTTTGATTGACCGATGTTTCTGTCAGAGTCAGTTTCATGGTCACTTCCCCGAGTAAAACTTTGAAAAATATTACTCATAACACGCATAGGCTATAACTTTACTGCCTCGTACAACGTGAAAGGTCAAAGTCTTTTCCATTGGCAATGTTAACCACTATTCACCCCTTGGGTCATTGCTTAGATGTAACTGTCCACTTTGGTCGGCTTATATTGATAGGTTTTAATGAAATTTGAAGATACAGAAAGTTATATGACTTGATTAGTCTGAATATTTATCCGTATGTATGTCTCTCAAAATGCGGTCTCTCGGCTTGTTGGGTTCTAATGTTGGCATTTCCCCAGTTTTCTGAAAAATTATGTCAATCTTTACAGGGAAACACAATAGATGAATAATTGTCTTTTGATCCCAAATTGACCAGAAGCAAGTTAGTGCCATCTTCTAGAGTTACCCCAGGTCCACCGTGCTGCCTCCGTGCCCTCGGGTATGGTGTGAATTTAGAGAAGGGCATTACTAATCTGTCGCTCTAGTGGCCACCATATTGAAGTTAGAGATATCATTTCAATAAACTTTACTGTAGGGCGATTCATTTTAACCCTACGCTTTTATTACCTACACAATGTACAATCAAAAAGTTTTCATTTTCAAAAATTGGAGAAATAAATGGTCCTACAGTTTCTAGCATACAACATTCTGTTGTTCGTAGCTGGTGGGAGATATTGTCACATAGTTTCCAGCTGGTCGAGACATTGTCTAATAGTTCCCAGCTGGTGGAGACATTGTCACATAGTTCCCAGCTGGTGGAGACATTGTCACATAGTTCCTAGCTGGTGGAGACATTGTCACATGGTTCCCAGCTGGTGGAGACATTGTCACATAGTTCCCAGCTGGGGGAGACATGTCACATAGTTCACAGCTGGTGGAGACATTGACACATAGTTGCATTTTACCTTTTTAATACCTTTTCAGCACCCCCCATTCGAAAACCATATAATATTATATGTAAAATATACCATTTGGCGCCCCCTGAACCTCGGCGCCCGGGGACATATGTACCCCCCCCCAGCTACGCCTCTGGACTTAGTATATTAGTGTTGTTCACTGTTGTTGGAACATCTACTATAACTTTATAAAAGAACCTCGCAACTTTATTGAACCCCTCTACCACTCCCCCACCCCACGAATCAACATTTCCACCCCCTCTCCCCCCCCCCCAACCTCATCCCCGCTGGTCGAAGATTGTTTACCGTAAGATGCCACCTAATAACGAGATCACTTCCCCCCCCTCACCACCACCACAATCAAATGACATTCGATCCGAAACACTTGACATCTGATGAACTGAGCCAGATCTTGATGACATCTATATCTTGATTGACATTTATATCTTGATTGACATTAATACCCATTGAATTAGACTAATTAAAGAAAGATAGGATGTGAGTGAAAAATAACAATGGTTTTGAAGTGAAATACTTGGTGCAACATATACGAATGAAAAAAAAAACCATGTATTTAGGTAGGGTCGCATTGAGGGATGTTATTAGTTTGTTTGTTACAGGTATTTAAAGCACACTTTGACGGACCGCACCTAATTCAATTATTAATATTTAGGGAGGCGGGGTGGAGTAGAGGGGGAGGGGACATTGGGCTCAATTGGGGCCACACAGAAACACCAAGAAAAATGTCGCATTCTGCTCTATGAGCCACATGTGGCAAAGATATTTCGACCTATAAGAAATACGTGGGTGCGTATTGTGTTTACAATCCACTACAAAAAAAATAATGAAATTAAATGTTGTTATTATATATATACTAGCTGTACCCTGCAAAACCTTTGCATAGAGTTATATCCCCTTAGGCTTGATCGGTAGGCTAGGTTATTTTTTGGTTTCGGACAGATCCGATTTTATTTCATGGTTGTATTTTAAACTGGAATACTGTTGTATTCATTCTTTACTTTCGATTTAACGCACACTGGAAATGAGTATTATTATATATGATATTTTTTGTATGTTGATTTTTCCTTTCGGTTAGATTTTTTGCATTTGGAATTCCCGATCTTCAGAAGACTAACTGTCCGGCACACGTCTTGCTACCCCGACACCCGCATCCCCATTCCAAAAAAATACAAGAACAACATGACGTTCACGACAGGTGTCTCATCATTATTTCATCCCCTCCACTCTAAGCCAACACCCTCCCCCCCCCCTGGGCCCAGCACTTTACAATATATCTACCATTGGGTGTATAACAAAACTATATATATATATATATATATATATATATATATATTTATATACAGTGGATTCCGCTTAATTGGGACACCGCTTGATTGGGACAGCCGCTTATTTGGGACAAATCTCAAAGAAACCAAACCAAGGAGCCAATAGTAAATGTGTATGTTTAATTGGGACAGCCGCTTAATTGGGACAACAAGCCTCGGTCCCGATGTGTCCCAATTAAGCGGAATCAACTGTGTGTATATATCAGAAATGTTAAGCCCCCGCCCCCCGTCCATATATACATACACAGCCCCCTCGTTTAGCCCCCAATCAACTATTTAATTTGACACAACACAACACACACACACACACACACAGAGTAGAAAGTGAGTGTCACACCATAACAGTAACATAGATTTGTTCTTTTTTTTTTTTAAGTTTCAAGTTTTCAAGCCCCCACCCCCCCAACCCCACCCCACCCCCGGGGCTATCGGTGCCGCGATCTCTTCCATGGGTCAGGGGCGGATGACTGAAGGTAACTGAGGAATAATTACATTTAGAATATATATATATATATATATATATATATATATATATATATATATATATATATATATAACAAGAAGTCTGATGAAGAAAGGATCAGGGGGTAGGGTGGTGTAGGGGCGTTCAGGTGGGGGTGGGGGGAGGGGGGGGGTCGGAGGGTTGGGGAATTAAATGAGACTGAAGGGTACAAAATGGAATATAATACCCAGCCAATAGGACACAATTATCTCCCCCGATATTTCATCTGTCCCTGGGTAATTGATTCTAATGTTACATTACAACCAGACATAGAGCAAGGATTAAAAATACAAACAGGGGATTGGGGGGGGGGGGATGTAGGGGGGGGGGAGAGAGAGAGAGAGAGTGAGAGAGAGAGGGAGGGAGGGGGAGATTGATGTTCAGTTATTTATTGTGATTAAAATGACATTGTATGT
>JAGDYQ010000018.1:10418930-10433930 GCA_021962125.1 Bulinus truncatus | reverse complement strand
AATTTTAATCAAAATATTTGACAGTCGATCTATCAGCAATACGACTTCTAAATACCTTCCTGTCTTTCTTTTCGATCCTGCTTTCTGGCAGTCTTAATTTTTCATATCTCTCTCTCTCTCTCTCTCTCTCTCTCACCATCCATCCACTCACTTTTACGTTATTCCCTATGATCATTTATTCTTCATTTCTACTTACTATCTATCAGCCCAAACTCTTTCTTCCTGCACATTACTACAGTGATCTGTGAAATGTTTATCTGTGAAATGTTTATCTGTGAAATGTTTATCTGTGAAATGTTTATCTGTGAAATGTTTATCTGTGAAATGTCTATCAGTGAAATGTTTATCTGTGAAATGTTTATCTGTGAAATGTTTATCTGTGAAATGTTTATCTGTGAAATGTCTATCAGTGAAATGTTTATCTGTGAAATGTCTATCAGTGAAATGTTTATCTGTGAAAAGTTTATCTGTGAAATGTTTATCTGTGAAATGTTTATCTGTGAAATGTTTATCTGTGAAATGTTTATCTGTGAAATGTCTATCAGTGAAATGTTTATCTGTGAAATGTTTATCTGTGAAATGTTTATCTGTGAAATGTCTATCAGTGAAATGTTTATCTGTGAAAAGTTTATCTGTGAAATGTTTATCTGTGAAATGTTTATCTGTGAAATGTTTATCTGTGAAATGTTTATCTGTGAAATGTCTATCAGTGAAATGTTTATCTGTGAAATGTTTATCTGTGAAATGTCTATCAGTGAAATGTTTATCTGTGAAATGTTTATCTGTGAAATGTTTATCTGTGAAATGTCTATCAGTGAAATGTTTATCTGTGAAATGTCTATCAGTGAAATGTTTATCTGTGAAATGTCTATCAGTGAAATGTTTATCTGTGAAATGTCTATCAGTGAAATGTTTATCTGTGAAATGTCTATCAGTGAAATGTTTATCAGTGAAATGTCTATCTGTGAAATGTCTATCAGTGAAATGTTTATCTGTGAAATGTCTATCAGTGAAATGTTTATCTGTGAAATGTCTATCAGTGAAATGTTTATCAGTGAAATGTTTATCTGTGAAATGTCTATCAGTGAAATGTCTATCAGTGAAATGTCTATCAGTGAAATGTTTATCTGTGAAATGTTTATCTGTGAAATGTCTATCAGTGAAATGTTTATCTGTGAAATGTCTATCAGTGAAATGTCTATCAGTGAAATGTTTATCAGTGAAATGTTTATCTGTGAAATGTTTATCTGTGAAATGTCTATCAGTGAAATGTTTATCTGTGAAATGTCTATCAGTGAAATGTTTATCTGTGAAATGTCTATCAGTGAAATGTTTATCAGTGAAATGTTTATCTGTGAAATGTCTATCAGTGAAATGTTTATCTGTGAAATGTCTATCAGTGAAATGTCTATCAGTGAAATGTTTATCTGTGAAATGTCTATCAGTGAAATGTTTATCAGTGAAATGTTTATCTGTGAAATGTCTATCAGTGAAATGTTTATCTGTGAAATGTCTATCAGTGAAATGTTTATCTGTGAAATGTCTATCAGTGAAATGTTTATCTGTGAAATGTCTATCAGTGAAATGTTTATCTGTGAAATGTCTATCAGTGAAATGTTTATCTGTGAAATGTCTATCAGTGAAATGTTTATCTGTGAAATGTCTATCAGTGAAATGTTTATCTGTGAAATGTCTATCAGTGAAATGTTTATCAGTGAAATGTCTATCTGTGAAATGTCTATCAGTGAAATGTTTATCTGTGAAATGTCTATCAGTGAAATGTTTATCAGTGAAATGTTTATCTGTGAAATGTCTATCAGTGAAATGTTTATCTGTGAAATGTCTATCAGTGAAATGTTTATCTGTGAAATGTCTATCAGTGAAATGTTTATCTGTGAAATGTCTATCAGTGAAATGTCTATCAGTGAAATGTTTATCAGTGAAATGTTTATCTGTGAAATGTTTATCTGTGAAATGTCTATCAGTGAAATGTTTATCTGTGAAATGTCTATCAGTGAAATGTTTATCTGTGAAATGTCTATCAGTGAAATGTTTATCAGTGAAATGTTTATCTGTGAAATGTCTATCAGTGAAATGTTTATCTGTGAAATGTCTATCAGTGATATGTCTATCAGTGAAATGTTTATCTGTGAAATGTCTATCAGTGAAATGTTTATCAGTGAAATGTTTATCTGTGAAATGTCTATCAGTGAAATGTTTATCTGTGAAATGTCTATCAGTGAAATGTTTATCTGTGAAATGTCTATCAGTGAAATGTTTATCTGTGAAATGTCTATCAGTGAAATGTTTATCTGTGAAATGTCTATCAGTGAAATGTTTATCAGTGAAATGTTTATCTGTGAAATGTCTATCAGTGAAATGTTTATCTGTGAAATGTCTATCAGTGAAATGTCTATCAGTGAAATGTTTATCTGTGAAATGTCTATCAGTGAAATGTTTATCAGTGAAATGTTTATCTGTGAAATGTCTATCAGTGAAATGTTTATCTGTGAAATGTCTATCAGTGAAATGTTTATCTGTGAAATGTCTATCAGTGAAATGTTTATCTGTGAAATGTCTATCAGTGAAATGTCTATCAGTGAAATGTTTATCAGTGAAATGTTTATCTGTGAAATGTTTATCTGTGAAATGTCTATCAGTGAAATGTTTATCTGTGAAATGTCTATCAGTGAAATGTTTATCTGTGAAATGTCTATCAGTGAAATGTTTATCAGTGAAATGTTTATCTGTGAAATGTCTTATCAGTGAAATGTTTATCTGTGAAATGTCTATCAGTGATACATGTCTCATCAGTGAAATGTTTATCAGTGAAATGTCTATCAGTGAAATGTTTATCAGTGAAATGTTTATCTGTGAAATGTCTATCAGTGAAATGTTTATCTGTGAAATGTCTATCAGTGAAATGTTTATCTGTGAAATGTCTATCAGTGAAATGTTTATCTGTGAAATGTCTATCAGTGAAATGTTTATCTGTGAAATGTCTATCAGTGAAATGTTTATCAGTGAAATGTTTATCTGTGAAATGTCTATCAGTGAAATGTTTATCTGTGAAATGTCTATCAGTGAAATGTTTATCTATCTAGTGAAATGTTTATCTGTGAAATGTCTATCAGTGAAATGTTTATCAGTGAAATGTTTATCTGTGAAATGTCTATCAGTGAAATGTTTATCTGTGAAATGTCTATCAGTGAAATGTTTATCAGTGAAATGTTTATCTGTGAAATGTCTATCAGTGAAATGTTTATCTGTGAAATGTCTATCAGTGAAATGTTTATCTGTGAAATGTCTGATCAGTGAAATGTTTATCTGTGAAATGTCTATCAGTGAAATGTTTATCTGTGAAATGTCTATCAGTGAAATGTTTATCTGTGAAATGTCTATCAGTGAAATGTTTATCAGTGAAATGTCTATCTGTGAAATGTCTATCAGTGAAATGTTTATCTGTGAAATGTCTATCAGTGAAATGTCTATCATGAAATGTTTATCTGTGAAATGTCTATCAGTGAAATGTTTATCTGTGAAATGTCTATCAGTGAAATGTTTATCTGTGAAATGTCTATCAGTGAAATGTTTATCTGTGAAATGTCTATCAGTGAAATGTTTATCAGTGAAATGTTTATCTGTGAAATGTCTATCAGTGAAATGTTTATCTGTGAAATGTCTATCAGTGAAATGTTTATCTGTGAAATGTCTATCAGTGAAATGTTTATCTGTGAAATGTTCGTTATCAGTGAAATGTTTATCTGGTGAATGTCATCAGTGAAATGTTTATCTGTGAAATGTCTATCAGTGAAATGTTTATCTGTGAAATGTCTATCAGTGAAATGTTTATCTGTGAAATGTCTATCAGTGAAATGTTTATCTGTGAAATGTCTATCAGTGAAATGTTTATCTGTGAAATGTCTATCAGTGAAATGTTTATCTGTGAAATGTCTATCAGTGAAATGTTTATCAGTGAAATGTTTATCTGTGAAATGTCTATCTGTGAAATGTCTATCAGTGAAATGTTTATCTGTGAAATGTCTATCAGTGAAATGTTTATCAGAGAAATGTTTATCTGTGAAATGTCTATCAGTGAAATGTTTATCTGTGAAATGTCTATCAGTGAAATGTTTATCTGTGAAATGTCTATCAGTGAAATGTTTATCTGTGAAATGTCTATCAGTGAAATGTTTATCAGTGAAATGTTTATCTGTGAAATGTCTATCAGTGAAATGTTTATCTGTGAAATGTCTATCAGTGAAATGTTTATCTGTGAAATGTCTATCAGTGAAATGTTTATCTGTGAAATGTCTATCAGTGAAATGTTTATCTGTGAAATGTCTATCAGTGAAATGTTTATCTGTGAAATGTCTATCAGTGAAATGTTTATCTGTGAAATGTCTATCAGTGAAATGTTTATCTGTGAAATGTCTATCAGTGAAATGTTTATCTGTGAAATGTCTGTCAGTGAAATGTTTATCTGTGAAATGTCTATCAGTGAAATGTTTATCTGTGAAATGTCTATCAGTGAAATGTTTATCTGTGAAATGTCTATCAGTGAAATGTTTATCTGTGAAATGTCTATCAGTGAAATGTTTATCTGTGAAATGTCTATCAGTGAAATGTTTATCTGTGAAATGTCTATCAGTGAAATGTTTATCTGTGAAATGTCTATCAGTGAAATGTTTATCAGTGAAATGTTTATCAGTGAAATGTTTATCAGTGAAATGTTTATCTGTGAAATGTCTATCAGTGAAATGTTTATCTGTGAAATGTCTATCAGTGAAATGTTTATCTGTGAAATGTCTATCAGTGAAATGTTTATCTGTGAAATGTCTATCAGTGAAATGTTTATCTGTGAAATGTCTATCAGTGAAATGTTTATCAGTGAAATGTTTATCTGTGAAATGTCTATCAGTGAAATGTTTATCAGTGAAATGTTTATCTGTGAAGTCCCAACTAGTTGTCCCCCACCCCCCCCCCCCCGCACTAAACAAAATGGTTTCATGACGTCCTCCAGTGTTCATTATCTTGACAATTAATTTTAATTAATGACTTCAATTAGATGGTTTTTTTTTACATGACGTTATCTATTTACAAGCTACCTATATTATCTATTCATTACATCTGTGACATTTACAAACTTCAGGCAGTGTTTTATTTTAAATCATTTCAATATCATGAATTTTTCGTTTTATATTTTTTTCCCAGTATAATGCCTGACAAACAATCAAGAACAGGGCTTCAAGAGGATTATAACAGTAAGTTTTACAAAAAAGTATTACAGTAATTATAAAAATAAGTATTACCTTAAGTATTACGAAATGAAAAGTACTTCAAATAAGCGTGTAAAAATCTTCTAAGCTATGCACGCGCGCACAAATCGCCATAGAGCATGGACACAGAGTCTAGCTAAGTAGGCCGTCATGCCGTCGTTTGAAGTGGCTGTCATCCTTTTACAGTGAGAATCTCCGTGACCCGACAGTTACAACCAGGGCCGGTCTTAGACCGATTTGACCGATTGCTCCAAAACTGGGCCCGCACCTGCCAGGGGACCCCCCCCCCCCCGAAAATTACAATAATTGCAATTAGCTTCAATAGTAATAGTTGTTATTGTGTAAAAAAAAATTAGAAGAGGGAGGGGGGTCCTCGCAAGCATCCGTTAAATTGGGCCCCGCCATTCGTTAAGGGCCGGCCCTGGTTACAACTTTCCTTGATCCAAAACAACAACAACAACAACAACAGCAGCAGCAACTGTTATCATTATATTCTAGACCCTTAAAGACTATTGGAGGTGATTGTAGGACATCCCCGTTCTCTCCCCCCACCCCCCCCCCCACCCCCTTAGGACTCAAGCTACTGTGGCTATCATGGGCGGATCTAGCACTATGCCTGTGGGGTGGGGTTGGGAGCCGGGGATGATTGACCACTACCATTCCCATTTTTTTTTATGAAAAGTACGTCGCTGTGTCTATAGAGGGGGGGGGGGCGCTGCCTCAGATTTATCCCCAGTTCTTTCGATTGAAATCTTTCAGGCGGCAGGGAGTGAGACGACAAGCACAGGTAATGGACCCTCACACGTACTGTAAATCACACACTTGCGGATACGAACCACAAATAAACACACATAATACATTCTTGAGCATATATTACATACATAGAGCATACACACACACACACATACACACACCTAAACTCACACACGCGCTCACACACACACACGCACGCACGCGCATACACACTGTTCAGGTAGCCGAGTACGGAAAGCTTTAAGCGCTTATCTCGCTTGGACTTAAGTTGGCATCTAAAGAGGGTGGAAAAGGTGGAGGCGGTAGGAAATATTCGCCAGTAGGGGGCCTTCCCTCCTCCCCCCTACCCCCCTGTCAAGCTTCCCGACACATCCAGGCACGGCCCAATTGTTAAACGGCATTGAGTGAGTAAATATTGATGTTAATGCTGGATGTTAAGAGGGAGCGAGAGAGGGGGGAGGGTGAGTTAGGAGCAATGTTTGTTTGTTTGTTTACTCAACATCTTATCATCGCGGGGGTCACTCGGCCAGATAGAGATAGAGGGCCACCCCTCCCCTTCTCCACCCCCCCGCCACTCCTCTAATTCTTGGTATCTGCAGGTGCGGCATCCCATCGACACACTCAACACACAGTTCGCAGTGAGCAACTTCCACGCTGGTCGAGACAGGACAAATTGTCCACGTACAAGAATGTAGGATCTTTTTTTTTAAAATTGCATGGCCCTGGACATTGCATCCGGTGGCCAGTTTGGATATGTGTGACTGAAATTTTGTTTTTTGGTTAGACCGAAATCGCTACCAATATAGTCTTAACATACACACACGAAAACCACTAAATACATATCAGTATGTGCAGAAGCAGATCTCTCTGGGCTCTTAGAGTGATTCGTGCCTCTTCTATTAGACAGTGATAGTGTTAGTATATTTTAAGTGTTAATGATGGGTTTAGGTAAGGTGCGTATTGCTTGCGATACACAAAATCCTTTAAGATGACTCTCCTTTTTTTCTTTTTTTTTTTTTTATTTCTTCTTTTCTTTTTTTTTTTTTTATTTTTTTCTTTTTTTATTTTTTTTAAAATTTTTTTTTTTTTTTAACGCCGCCATTGCCAGCATGGTAGGGTGTAGTGTGCCTACCACATCAGCACTGTTGGCGGCGCTGATGCACGTCTGCCATGCCTACAGAGCGGCGGGGTGAATGTGCCCGCTATCATCTGCAGGGATGGCAGAAAGATGGGTTTTAATCCTTGCCCAAACTGGCCAGACAAGCAGGGTGTGTGTACTGCCGATCGGCCAGAATGGCAAGGAACGGTATTTTTCCTGCCACTCGGACAGAGGGGAGGGTGTAGTGTGCCTGTACCCTCAGCCCGAAATGGCAGGCTGCGCAGGTGTGCTTGAGTGGGACAGAGTGGAAGGGTGTTGTGTGCCGACCACATCCGTCACCACCGCCAGCTGTGAATACTGCGGTCTCGGATAGTCCTCACTGACCACAGTACCACCACCCTCGCAAGTAATGGGTTTTTTTTCCTGACTAGAGAACCCCAATGATCCATCCCCCGTGGATCATGGTATGTCTCTCAGACCAGGAAGGAGAGTTCACAAAATATCATGCCAAAATATTTTGTGATACTCTCCGAAACTAATTTAAGATGATTAGATTTAGTTAAGTGTAATGCCGCATGTTTCTGTCAGTTAATAGTTTATATAACTTTTATGTTCCACAATTATTATGGTGTGATTGAGTTGTTTTTATATTTCTACAATTTACGTTTTCTTAACAAATATATAAAAAAATAATTCAAAGTAATATTAAATAAATAATTTTTAAAAACATGATTTATAAATATTTAAGTTTACCGCTTTTGTCTGATTTAAGAAAAAAAATATGAATTTTAAATCTCGTGAGAAATAGCTTATCTCTCTTTAATAAACTAATTCAACTAGAATGTAAATGTTTTAAAAAAGTATTAATTTATTTATTTCTGCTTTGTTAAATGCAATATACGTTTTAATAAGCTGTCATTAATTTCCCTTTCTGTGACTCTGCAAATGTGGTTAAAATAAAAACGGTAACTAAAATTCATTATTTTACTGGACAATGTTTTATAATTACTTTTTTTATTATATATAAAAAAAATGGCTGAAAGAAAAAGGGCTCCACTGTATGTTTGACGGTCCTAGTTTGACGGTCCTTGTTTGACGGTCCTAGTTTGACTGTCCTAGTTTGTGATTTTTAAAATTTTTGTTTCAGTCGAGCATTTTGGTTTGACGCTGTCAGAAAACGATGGTGAAATTCTCATCCTGGTCATCCACTGTAAACAGGGCCGTATTTAGGTCACTGTAGTCCTCCCAATTTGTTTATAAGCTTGGGGGGGGGGGCTCTGAAATAGCTTTTTCAAATGTTTTAGCCCTTTTTCTTGCTCTATGTGGGTGCCAAAACAAATTAACTTGCACCGGGCGCCATTACAGCTAGCTACGGCTGTTGGTAAAACATAGCACAGGGCGCCACTACAACCAGTTACGGCTGTGGGTAAAACATAGCAGGCGTGTGTGATAAACTGATATACGAGGGTCAATATTCTTTCAGGGTCAAAGGTCGTTTCCCTTTCAGCATATTGGCCGCTGAAATCTGTCTCATTCAGACATCAGTAAGACTGTCTGACCTAGAGGAATGGCATTCTAAACCAAGATGCCAACTCTTTAAAAAAATTATTATCCAGAAATAGATGAAAAATTATTTTCAATACTTGTAAAAAAAAAAATGTTTTTTTTTAAATCCCCTACTTAAATAAAAATAAAATGTGTTAAGTCATATGAATCTTTGAGGTCAACTAACACGCAAATAAATCTTTGAGGTTAACTACCACACGTTTTGTGCCAGAAAGTAAAGCATTTTTATGTTGTTTTTTTTTTCTTTTTCTTTTTAAAAGAAAATTTGATTTTGTCCGCATTTACATTTTTAAAAAAATGGATTTTGTAAAAATATTCAAATTAAAAAAAAGAAGAATTAAAAAAAATTAAGTTTACATTCTAATTGTTCATCAATATACGTATTTGAATAAAATATTTAAAAAAAAAACAAAACTGTAAAATCTGGCCACAAAATTGTATAATTGGCAACACCGGTCTTCAATTTCTCTAAGTGAATAAAGGATTCGGGGGATGGGGGTGGGGGGGAGGAGGGGGGAAGGGGGATAATCTTGTTGTCCCGGCATGACAAAGGGGAGGATATTCATAGCGACATCCTACTAAACAATTAATAATATCGTTTTTCCACAATTTCCAAGTCAAAAAAAAAAGAAAAAAGTTGAAATAGCTTCACAAAACCGGAAGTTCTCAATTGGCTTGATTACATTAGCAACGGAGATGGCAACAGGAGACAAGTTGAAGGGGAATGGGAGAGTAAAAGGGAGAACGGGGGCGAGGGGGAGGAGGTGGTGGGAGTGTGGGGGAGAATGTGAACTGGCGGCGGAGACTGAAAAGGGAGAGGGGGGGGAAGGCGTCCCCCGGGGGGGGAGGGGGGAACCACCGCTTCAAAAGAATAACAATGACGTCTACTGGTGGTATTCGGAGAGACGGGAGTTCCGTCCATCAAATTAGCCATTAGTCGACTACGTCATGTTCTGACAGTTGACCGTTTCGCATGGAACCTGTCTCTACACAAACATGTCTGTCTCTTGCATCCATTTATACTACTGTGATTATTATGGATATTACTGACAAGGTCTTGAGAATTGAAAAAATTTGGAAGAGAAAATAAAAAGAAAATTGTGTATAAAGGGTTTGTGTTGGCTAAAAGGGTTTGGGTTGGGTTGTTGAGGTGGAAAGGTTAAGTTCAGGGAGTGGGATAGAACAAAGGTTGGACTCACTTAGCTGGAATCTATCTATCCCCGGCCACTGACATATATATTTGTGTCGTCTCCTTCATCTTCTGGAACTTGATACGGCTTAGGGTTTAGCTCTGAGGGTTTAACTTGAGGAAGATTTTACAGATAATTGGAGAAGTTGTTAATTCTCTATCTTCAAAATCTTTTTGACTTTTTTTTTTCATTATGTGTTTACCTGGTTTGCAATTCAATGACAGATATTTTTGTTTTTTAGAAAAATCATTCACAATAGCCAGTAAATTATAGATATATATATATATGTATATATATATATATATATATATATATATATATATATATATATATATATTAGGGGTGGTCCAGAAAACAAAGTAACATGATTTAGTTGGTCCACAAGGTTATTTCTGTTCTTTATTATGTTAATAACAATTTGTACAAAATTTTAACGAAAACAAATAATATTTACAGGTCAAACCATTTGACCTAGTTTTTGAAGTTATCTCAAATGAAATAGTTATTGCCAATTATAGTTGATGATCACGAACTTAGGTTAAAATTTTAAAGTAAATTAAAATTAAGAAATTCTAAATTAAAGTTGTAAGTCAAAAATGTAACTAAACTGCTTACAATCTAATGAAAACCTTAGTTTTAAAATTTGACAGTTTCACAGTGGATAATCTATGACGACTATAGTAAAGTGATGTCTTTGATGGAGTTGGGAATTCCTGCGATGGTTTGCAACCAATCGAAGAATAAACTGTTTCTGTTCCTCATTCTTGTCAGTGTTTTATTGTATTTTCAATAAGATCTGGATTCCTTCAGCTAAGATCCGGTCTACAACTGTCATGTGCAGCCAGTTCTATGTTCTCCTTGAAGACTGGATCAGATGTCCACTGTCCCGTGGTTTCTGAAGGAATGTCTGAGACTTTTCTTTGCCTTTCTTCCATGAGGACATCAAAGAAAGATGTCGTCCTTTCTTGTCACCAGGTCCTCCAATTTCAACTGTTCAGATTCACTTGTCAACTTTACACGCCGAGGGATATCTGCCAATGCTGGTCGATTGGTAGATTTTGTACCATCTTTTTCTTTGATTGATGCTGATTGACACTCTGTCATCTAAAAGGCTATGCGCCAACCAAATGTTCAGAGAGAAACCAGAGGTGCCTTGAAAAATGCTTCATGTGCCTTGCTAGCAACAGTCTTATTCGGATAGGTCTTCAGATTTGATAAAAATTCGATGCCACTGAGAGGGGCTCGGATTGCAAGGGGTGCTTCGTTCCACTGTTTTACATAAACAAGACTGACAAAGAGAGCCAAACCTGTGATATTCTGGGATTCACGAACAGTCATGACTTGAACTGAGTCTTAAAAAGAAAAGATTTTCGTGCGTGTAAATGGCTTTTGCCATCCATCTCGCATGATGTGTTGGACCGGGAGCTCGAAATTTCTCCTTGTCTTTGTGTCCACCAAGAAACCAGAAGGATAAACGTAAAATTCCTGATAATCGTCCTTGTGCTGTTTTTCAAGAGCACCTGGTAAATAGACAAGCATTTCTGTGCATGTTTTCATTATGGTTGGATCCTGAAACAGTTCATCATTTGATGGTAGAATAGGGCATCTTGGTCATTGATGGCCATTGTTTCTGAAATCGCTGGAATAGTGCAGTTGATGGACCTTCAGCTGGACCAAACAGACTGGAAAAACATTTGAAAGGACAACTTCCATGACATGATGACGGCATGCAATCCAGACCATTTCAGTTCCCAGAGCTTCTTCAATTCCAACACATGCAGCCTTTATGAAGCCCTGTATTGCTAGCATGTTGTGTCGAATACAAGGCCTTTGATCTGGGAACACAGATCCATTTCTCAATGACTTTAATGCAAGCATTTACTGATGCTTCTCCTGTTCCTTATCCATTTTTGGAATACCCAACAGTTTTTCCTGGCCATTCCCAGTAACAATAACAGCTGCATGATCCACATTTTCCTTTGATCCATCAATGTCGGGCAATATTTTACCGTCCCAATGCAATAGTGGTCCGCCAAAGAAAATTCTTTTTGGGAATCCATCAGCAGCAGCCCGTTGTCTTTCTTTTTTTATCTGGATCGTCTGATTGAACTTCGAGATAATGTTATTTCTGAAATGTCATGGCCAAGCGCCTGTGCAACAGCTCCAGCAACAAAGACAGCTCCACGGTCTTGGGAGGCAAACACGATCCAAAGCACCTACAACTTCAGGGGACTGGAAGATATTCTTAACTTTCTTTTTTGATGATGAAGCACCAGGTGTTTTTCTCAAAATCAAGTTTTTTAAATTTTCAACGCACACTTTTTGAAATTTTACCAAAACTTCTAAAGATAGAAGCATCAAATTTTGTTTGCTTGTTCTTCAATATATTGTTTACATTTCAATTTTTGTTTTTCGAAAAAGTGTTTTGAACTTTTTAAATCTTTTTTTCTAACCTACCCCCCATAAAATTCACGTTTTTTTACATAGGCCCTTAGTAAATAATTTTTATTTTTTTTATTTTTTAATATTTCAAAAAACAAAATTGAGCGATTGTTGGAAACATATCTGTTTATCTATGCACAAAATATCTTTCTTAAATAAGCAATACTTTTTTAGAGATTTTTCACTTGAAAAAATGTCAAGAAAGTAGACTTTTACCTAAAAAAGTCCAAAAATTTTTTTTTTGACAATTTGAAAATTCTATTGGTCTTCTATTGGTCACTTGATTGCGTGTGCCAAAAATGGTTAGTGTACGTCAATAAAAAATATACCAAGATGGCGGCACTAGAGGAGTACCTTAATTTATAACGTGTCAAAGTCGGACGTAAATCGCAAGCGCGGACACCAGACAAGTAATGTTGATAATGGGTTGACCTGTAGATGTTGCTCGATCAGCCTGAAATTTTGCAGGCCAAATACCTATACCCAATGGACAAAAACAAACCATGTGGAGCAATGATTCTACAAACTTAAACTTTTCAGTATGGTTTTCTGGACCACACTAATATATATATATATATATATATATATATATATATAGAGAGAGAGAGAGAGAGAAAGAATAGAGATGTGACATTTATTGACATTTATATAGGAAATACAATTCATTGTTGTTGTTGTTTGTTTTTTTTTTACAGTAACATTTTGCATTATGGTTAGGGTTAGTTGGGAGAATTTTATTTATAAAAATGTGGCAATGAGTCATCTATCAAAAAATGTCTGTCAGCCAAGTCAAAGTTCAAAGTTCAAAGAGAAAGCATTGCGTCTGCCATGACGTTTTCCTTGGATGTCTTCAGATAGTCATTAAAAACAAAACCATTCAGAAATATTTTTAAATGTATGATAGAGAGACAATGGGAAACACCAACGTTATTGAAGCTGCTATAAATCTGTGTACACATTTCGGAAATATTAAACTAAAAAATATAAATTATAGAATAGTTTGGGCAACAATGATGCTACGGGCTTGGTACGGTAGTCAATCCAGGCTTCCACTATTGTCCCATTTAAATTGTGTGGATGTTTTATTTATGTATTCTTAAATAGAACTCTGATGACATGTATTGTATGTATACCATAGTGTGTGCTATGTATCTTTCTAAAAGTTTGACACGATTCACCGATATACTTAATGTACTGAAACCATCTACCAGAAAGTCAGTGCACACAACCCGCGCTAGTTGGCCGCTCTTTAAACGGCCTTTCGTCATAACTGCCTTAATAAATAAGGTGACTGTTTCAAGCTAGGGCCCACTGTTTCAAGCTAGGGTCCACCGTTTCAAGCTAGGGTCCACCGTTTCAAGCTACGACCCATTGTTTTAAGCAACGGCCCACTGTTTCAAGCTAGGGCCCACTGGTTCAAGCTAGGGCCCACTGGTTCAAGCTAGGGCTCACTGGTTCAAGCTAGGGTCCACTGTTGCGTTATGTGTTTAAGAGCATTTGGGCAGCCAATAGATACGAAATACAAATTTAATTTTAGTAGTTAATTAAATTGACAGTTTACAATAAAAAAAAATTGCTACAAACAGTTTCAGGAAATTTCGACATGTCGAACCAACATGTCAATAATTTATGATCGACCGTTTAAATAACTTGTTGTGTAAAGGAGCGGAAGCCTGGGGGCGCCCTGCATTTTGACATTCGACATCATGACATGAGATAATGTACTTAATATTTAATGTAAAAAAATGATAGGGGGATCCCCTCAAGTTGGGTCCCGCGGGGGGGGGGGGGACTTACGAATTTGGACACCCCTTTCCCCCCCTCCTACATTGTTACGCCTCTGCCTTAATGAAGTGCCAGAGCATGCTGTGTATAATACACATAAGACGTAAATATATTTATGTGTGTGTGTGTGTGTGTGTGTAAGCAGTGCTGCCGAGAGGGGGGAGCGCAAGGGGGTGCAAATGCCCAGGGGCCCGGCGAGTTTTAGGGGCCCGGACTGAGCTGGTCAATCAATTTTTTAAAATATTATTATCAGCACGGGGTGGGGGGGGGCGTGACAGACCTGCCAAGGGGCCCGAAATCTCTGCCGGTGGGCCTGTGTGTAAGTAAGTGTGCAGCATTTAATTAGAAATGAGAGATACCCTTGTAAAATATACTTGAACACAGAGTGTTGTTAATGGCACTTACATTTATTATGTTAGGATTCGTCGTTCAACTCGAATAGTTCTTCATCGTCATTGCTGCTTACATAAAGCCAAATATAATACATGTATCTCCTAACAGAATAATTTTTAAAATAAATAAATAAACATATACATATGTTATGCTGTATTCTCGTTCACAGTTTATTTGTATAAACAAAATTAATATATCGGTGGGCGGGGGGGGGAATTTATCATGAATATTTCGGTTAGGATTACAATGTACAAATAATTAAAAGATAACATGTCTTGGTATAAATAATAATAGAAAAAAAAATCAAATAAATATCAATGGAGCGCGGAACAAGTTGAAAATAACAAGGTTTGAATGACTAGGGAAGAATTATTTCACAAGTCAAAGGGAAAGAATTGTTAAAATAGAGAAAGAGAACGAAAGAAGAAATATTTCTGAGTGATGTCCCTTTGTTTTCCATGTTTCCAGTATGGTCTTCACTACTTTTCACCAC
>JAGDYQ010000018.1:10406204-10418430 GCA_021962125.1 Bulinus truncatus | reverse complement strand
ATAGAGATACCAATAGACAGATAAGAATCAGAGAGAGTAAGACATACCAATAGACAGATAATAATAAGAGAGAGTGAGACAGAGATATCAATAGACAGATAAGAATCAGGGAGAGAAAGAAAGAGAAAGAAGTAGATGCATGAAAAGGGAATGAGTTAAAGAAAAAAAGACATACAGAAGTTTTTGTTCTTTGGGTCGGTCTGAAAAAGTGGGGTGGGGGAGGGGGTGAAGGGGCGGGGTAGGGGGTGTGGTAAAGTGCATGTCAAAGACACAAAAGAAAGTAAAGGTGGGTGGGGGGGGAGGGGGAAGGGAGAAAGAAGGTTTGTAGGTGGCTGTGTGTGTGTGTGTGTGTGAGAGAGAGAGAGAGAGAGAGAGAGAGAGAGATGTAAGGTCCGAGACTCTCGTGGTGCCCTATTAAATCAACCCCTGAATGTAATCAGTAGTTAGGGAAGAACGGGAGGTAATTACGGCGGCCAAAGTGTGGCAACTAGACTTAATTTCATTGTCCTCCCAGTGGACTCCCTTGGCTGGAAGGATTGAGGTGGGGGTGAATAGAGAGGGGAAGGAGATAACAAAAAACTATTCCTGAGGAGGAGAGAGAGAGTGAGAGGGGGGGAGAGGGAGAACCGGTCCCCCCAGCCAGAACATAGCTCTGTAGGAGTCGCAGGAACATTTTCTCAAGTGACCCTCTGCTTCTCTCCCCTGATTTGACGGTCAAATGTCCAGTGGTTGTTTTTTTTTATATGTCTGTTTCAATTTAAGTGTGTTTGTATTTAGTGATGTGTTTGTGTCAATGTGTTTGTGTCAATATGTCGGCGTCAATGTGTCGGTGTCAGTGTGTTTGTGTCAATGTGTTTGTGTCAATGTGTTTGTGTCAATGTGTTTGTATCAATGTGTTTGTGTCAATGTGTCGGTGTCAATGTGTTTGTGTCAATGTGTTTGTTTCAATGTGTTTGTGTCAGTGTGTTTATGTCAATGTGTCGGTGTCAATGTGTCGGTGTCAATGTGTTTGTGTCAATGTGTTTGTGTCAGTGTGTTTGTGTCAGTGTGTTTGTGTCAATGTGTCGGTGTCAGTGTGTTTGTGTCAATGTGTTTGTGTCAGTGTGTTTCTGTCAATGTTGTTTGTGTCAATGTGTCGGTGTCAATGTGTTTGTGTCAATGTTGTTTGTGTCAATGTGTTTGTGTCAATGTGTTTGTGTCAGTGTGTTTGTGTCAGTGTGTTTGTGTCAATGTGTCGGTGTCAGTGTGTTTGTGTCAATGTGTTTGTGTCAGTGTGTTTCTGTCAATGTTGTTTGTGTCAATGTGTCGGTGTTAATGTGTTTGTGTCAATGTAATTGTGTCAGTGTGTTTGTGTCAATGTGTTTGTGTCAATGTGTTTGTGTCAATGTGTCGGTGTCAATGTGTTTGTGTCAGTGTGTCGATGTCAATGTGTTTGTGTCAGTGTGTCGATGTCAATGTGTTTGTGTCAGTGTGTTTGTGTCAGTGTGTTTGTGTCAATGTGTCGGTGTCAATGTGTTTGTGTCAATGTGTTTGTGTCAGTGTGTTTGTGTCAGTGTGTTTGTGTCAATGTGTCGGTGTCAATGTGTTTGTGTCAATGTGTTTGTGTCAATGTGTTTGTGTCAATGTGTTTGTGTCAGTGTGTTTGTGTCCCAGTGTGTTTGTGTCAATGTATTTGTGTCAGTGTGTTTTGTGTCAAAGTGTGTCGGTGTCAATGTGTTTGTGTCAGTGTGTCGATGTCAATGTGTTTGTGTCAGTGTGTCGATGTCAATGTGTTTGTGTCAGTGTGTTTGTGTCAGTGTGTTTGTGTCAATGTGTCGGTGTCAATGTGTTTGTGTCAATGTGTTTGTGTCAGTGTGTTTGTGTCAGTGTGTTTGTGTCAATGTGTCGGTGTCAATGTGTTTGTGTCAATGTGTTTGTGTCAATGTGTTTGTGTCAATGTGTTTGTGTCAGTGTGTTTGTGTCAATGTGTCGGTGTCAATGTGTTTGTGTCAGTGTGTTTGTGTCAGTGTGTTTGTGTCAATGTGTTTGTTTCAGTGTGTTTGTGTCAATGCTTTTGTGTCAATGTGTTTGTGTCAATGTGTCGGTGTCAATGTGTTTGTGTCAATGTGTTTGTTTCAGTGTGTTTGTGTCAGTGTGTTTGTGTCAATGTTGTTTGTGTCAATGTGTCGGTGTCAATGTGTTTGTGTCAATGTGTTTGTGTCAGTGTGTTTATGTCAATGTGTCGGTGTCAATGTGTCGGTGTCAATGTGTTGTCAATGTGTTTCTGTCAATGTGTTTGTGTCAGTGTGTTTGTGTCAGTGTGTTTGTGTCAATGTGTCGGTGTCAGTGTGTTTGTGTCAATGTGTCGGTGTTAATGTGTTTGTGTCAATGTAATTGTGTCAGTGTGTTTGTGTCAATGTGTTTGTGTCAATGTTTTTGTGTCAATGTGTTTGTGTCAATGTGTTTGTGTCAGTGTGTTTGTGTCACTGTGTTTGTGTCAGTGCGTTTGTGTCAATGTGTCGGTGTCAATGTGTTTGTGTCAATGTGTTTGTGTCAGTGTGTTTGTGTCAATGTGTCGGTGTTAATGTGTTTGTGTCAATGTGTTTGTGTCAATGTGTCGGTGTCAATGTGTTTGTGTCAATGTGTTTGTGTCAGTGTGTTTGTGTCAATGTTTTTGTGTCAATGTGTTTGTGTCAGTGTGTTTGTGTCAGTGTGTTTGTGTCAATGTGTTTGTGTCAGTGTGTTTGTGTCAATGTGTCGGTGTCAATGTGTTTGTGTCAGTTTGTCGATGTCAATGTGTTTGTGTCAGTGTGTTTGTGTCAGTGTGTTTGTGTCAATGTGTCGGTGTCAATGTGTTTGTGTCAATGTGTTTGTGTCAGTTTGTTTGTGTCAGTGTGTTTGTGTCAATGTGTCGGTGTCAATGTGTTTGTGTCAATGTGTTTGTGTCAGTGTGTTTGTGTCAATGTGTTTGTGTCAGTGTGTTTGTGTCAATGTGTCGGTGTCAATGTGTTTGTGTCAGTGTGTTTGTGTCAGTGTGTTTGTGTCAATGTTGTTTGTGTTTCTGTGCAATATTGTATTTTCGTATTACGATATACATTTATTCATATAGCTTACAAAATCTAGTTTTTCTTCAATATATATATATATTGAACTGACTGGAATAGGTAGATGGTGAGTCGAGAGAGATAGGTAGATGGGTGAGTCAGGAGTGTCATGCTCTGAACTGAGAGCTGTTTGTGTAGGTCACATACCGCATTACAGAATCTTCTAACGCAAGCCGACCTCGGGGGCGCCAGGAAGGCGGCATATTAGCCCCCCCCCTTCCCAGTGGCGTAGCGAGCTTATTTCGCGCCCGGGGCACAATACTTGTTTAGCGCTCCTCTCATCCGAAAACCATATACTATTATATGTAAAATGTATGATTTGGCGCCTCTTTGTGAGTAGCCCACACCTCGCTACGCCACTCCCCACCCCACACTAATTATTATATTTTATCATCAATATTCACTGAAGATTAAATTATGTAACATCTAATCATAATTTACTCTTTTTTTCATAATTCTTTATAAAGAGTCTGTGACAGGAGCAAGAAATGTTTCCCGCCAATAGAAAAAAAAAACAAACAATAACTGCCTGCGGCCATCACAGCTGATGGAACAGCCAAGGTCAAGGCAAAGCCTTCACATGCTCCTTCCTGTTTTTGATTTGTTTATTTCGCCCCTCCCTTAACCCCCTCCCCCTCCCCCACCCCCACCCCACGCCCCCCTATCTAAGGCCAGACGGAGAAACAGTTTTAGATCGACCCTGAATTTGGGCTAAATGATCTTTATTCCCGCGTCCATGGGCGTTTCTCCTCCACTTCAATGGAATTGAATCGATGGATCTAGTCACATTTTGAGATTGGGTGGAACCGATTCGTTTAAAAAAAAAAAGAATACAAATGGCAAATACAACATTCAGAAGTTGGCCATTGGAGCCCCCCCCCTTCCCCCCCCCCCCCCGCGCCAAAGTTGCCCCACTTTGCTGACTGCAGATCATAAAATACCATCAGAGCAGTCGTCACTTTTTTTTTTCTTTTTTTCCACTTAAGGCGAAACAAACAAGTCTCGCCTGGTTGGATGTCGTAATGTTCTGTCAGCCATTCTCATTGATACCTCACACTTGCCAAACAGGGCCGTTCTTAGCTCTGTGTAGGCCCTGTGGGTGCCATACATCGAGCCCTCTCTATAAAACTACCTTTCTGTGCACCAAGTTTTTTATATGGTTAATACCGGAACGGGAAAGGGAAGGAGGGAGGGGGAGAGAGAGAGAGAGAGAAGGGGGGATGCATAAACGGTCGCAAGTTCGCCCATCGTTTAAGAATGGCTCGGCTGTTGGTTATCTTATACCAACAGTCTCGTACATCACTCGTCCATAGTACATTTTTAAACTATAAGTTGTTGTTTCGTTACTTTCGTTTACTGATTTATTTATTTATTTATTGTTTTTGTTTAGATTGAGCGCGGTGTCGATCTCAAGGTCCCGGGTTCCATCTTCGGTGAGAACCAATAGAATTTTTTTTTTCCACGTCCTGGTGGAAGATGGTTGAGACACATTTAAATGGGGGGGGGGGGTGCCTGACTTAAGTTTGGGGAAGTTGGGTCCTGTGATAGCAAGACAATCGTTTCAAATGCCGTGTCTACAGAAAGATGAATTTTACACTTTCATCTGCCTCCCGATGGCCTTCACGGGCTGAGGGAACGTATCTTCCGTGAACCCCCCCCCCTTTTACGATTATTTTTTTATTCCCTCGTTTTAAAAGCTCAACATTTCTCTAATTAATGCAAATTAGGGAGCGCGAATTTATCATAATGGCTAAAAGCTGATGTCAAAAAAATGAGGTGTGGGGGCTAAAGGCGGGGGGGGGGGGTGTAAAGATGTATCCTGTGGTCGTAAATTCCAGTCAGTTGTGGGTTAGGTTGGTTTGTGGGAGGGGGGGGTTTGAGGGGAGAGGAGGGGGGAGGACGACAGTTGGAGAAAACTTGACTGATAAAGGTCCACACACACACACACAAACACACACACACACACACACAAACACACACACACACACACACAAACAGGTGGAGATGGTCGGGGAATGGGGAGGGTAGAAATGAAGTGTGGGTGGGGATATGAAGTGGGGGGGGAAGGGCGGGAACGGGACTCAGTTACATGGGCCTAACCTGGTGTTAACAATTTTAAAAAACAAGGGTCACAAGGGGAGAAAATAATAATAATAAAAAAAAGAGTTCCCTGGCCTGGTCGTATCACAACGGTCGCGGATTTATTTTTTCATCCCTTCTGGGGTGTGGAATTTGTTTTTCCAACTTCTGGACATAATCGACAAAGAATTTTTTTTTTTCAATTTCTGGTGAACTGATTTTACAACTGTTTGTTCACGATTAGTCCAACCAAACGGGTGTGATGATGATGAAAGGTGACACTGTGCCCCGCCCACTGGAGTAATTACAAACATTTAAAATATATATATATATATATATATATATATATATATATGGTTTTTGTTGTTGTTGTTGTTTTAACCGGGGAGATATCCGCACGAAACCGCCCAAGTATATTCCGCCCCATTATGCTCAGCTCAAATGAGGTGTATTTGGCAGATCGCAGGGTGTAATTGGCAGATCGCAGGGTGTAATTGGCAGATCGCAGGGTGTATTTGGCAGGTACGACAAGCTGCGAATGCGTCAGTTTTTATTTCCCTATGTGGGAGTATGCAATAACTCCTCGTGGGCGCGATCGAGGTATATGGTATAGTGCAGAGGTCCCAACTCCCCCCCAGACAGTTACCGGTCCGTCAAACAAATGTTACTAGGCCGCCCAAGAATCATAAAACAAAAAATTCATTTTTATTTATGTATCTCGTGATTGTGCGACTTTCCATGGACGATAAATAATCAACACCCCTTCCCCTCCCCCCAGTGGGCCGCGGTTAAATTATCAAACGCTGACCAGTCTGTGGTGAGAAAAAGTTTGGGGAACACTGGTATAGTGGACGGCATTTGGATGACGAACCTGTTTGCAAGCTGCGATTATTATAGTTTCGGTTAAACCTATTGATCCAGTCACAGTCGTCGGGCGACTTTTTATTCCTTCAATATCCTGGTATGACATGCACATTACCTGGTTCAATATTAAACTGTTATTTTTCAATTCTAACAGAGGGAGTAGGCAGGTATTTCTACAGATATTTGTTGCATCACCTTTCTACTGACAGGTGAGAAGTTGGTTTAGGGTTCAGATAACTTTAGTTGGTCTCCTTCTGTACTAATATTAATACGTAATGAAATAAGTTAAAAGACGGATTTTGTTTGGATAAAATGAAGGTTTAACGATTTTTTTTTTTTCAATTAAATAAAACATTTTAATACATTTTTTTATAAATCACATAGATTTTATTTCTAAAGAATGCTCTACTACATAAAATGTATTATATTGTTTTTTGCCGTTTTAAAAATTAAAATATCTTTTTTTTCAAAGCTTCAATTGGCTGTTCTCCTGAAACTTGTTGTCTCCCTTTATAAAACTGATTTAAGACATTTTATTTTAAAACTGATTTTAAATATTAACTTAAAATTGTTTTTTTTCTTTTTTAAGCGCAAACATGTTCATTCTCTCTGGAACTGTGCAGAATTAAGTAATACACTTTAAGAGGTGGGCTTATGTCTGATGGGGGCCCCATGAACGCAGAAGAAAATATTGGGTCCCTTTAACAAAAAAAAACACACACACACACCAGAGCTGTGCGGATCTTGAAATTTAGCGTTCGCGTCCGTCCGCGGATTTCTATCAATGATCCGCGTCCGCGTCCGCAGAATCTTACAACATTGGTCCGCAGTCAGTCCGCGCGTCCGCATTGCTGAAATTTAGTTGTTTAAATGACTTGAATTTTTTTTTATGGTAACGCTAAAGAAGATCCGCGTCAGTCCGCGAGTCAGCAACTTAACCATACGAAGCGTCCGCTGTCAGTCCGCGGATTCTGAAAAGTCTGCGGATCTGCGTCCGCAAGCGGACTCGTCCGCTGTCCGCTCATCTCTGACACACACACATGTTCAAGAGTTTAAAGTTTGGCATCGTGGGTTTTACAAAAGTCGGGGCCCCGTGTGCGTGCCTGGTAAGCCCAGTCCTTAAATTCACGTGTATATTTACTTTTTTTTTTATTATTCATGTTAGCTCTTTAATTCTCTCTCGACAGCAGAAGGCAATATTGTATTGCGTCAAGTATCGCTCACAATATTGTATTGCGTCAAGTATCGCTCACAATATTGCATTGTGTCAAGTATCGCTCACAGTATTGTATTGTGTCAAGTATCGCTCACAATATGGTATTGCGTCAAGTATCGCTCACAATATTGTATTGTGTCAACTATCGCTTACAATATTGCATTGCGTCAAGTATCGCTCACAGTATTGTATTGCGTCAAGCATCGCTCACAATATTGACATGATCCATCAGAATGCTGCCTCTTAAAAGAATATCGCCTTCTGCATTTTTCAAAAGTTCGACCAGGACGCCACTAACGTCAGTGGCGCCACCCTTTCCCAAATGTTCTCACTCCGTGTACGACGAATGCACATGAACTTTAAACTTTTGACCTAATCAACAGCGAGGTCACAAATGAAATCTATAATACAACAGTCCACTTGGGCATATGATTATAAATAGTAAAGCAGTTTTTTTCCCCCTTGAATTTTAATTGCAAAAGGCGACACAACTGTAAAGCCAAGGATTAAATGAAACTTAGAGTGTAATTTAATATTTTGGAGCTCTCTCTCTCTCTCTCTCTCTCTCTCTCCCTCTGCAAGATGAATAATGGTTTCCCTTTGCATTTGTATAAAAATAAAAAGTCAAGACAGGAAGAAGCCAAAAATAGACTGTACCGGAAATTTTAAACAGAAGTGAAGAGGGCGGGAGAGTAAACTGTATTTATGTTATCACTATTTTTAAATAAAGTATATTGCAGCTTTAAATATTGTAATTTTTTTTAATGCATGCAGAGGATAAACACATTTTTAAACGACTCAAAGTAAACATCGCTCAAGGCCAAGAAGAAGTTTGAATTCCTAGTCCGTAAAGTACGCGTCATTACTGTGTAAGGAAGGCAGAGTCTAGCTAAGTCTTGTGTATCAGTGATGTAATGCTATTGAATATGTTATTGTCTAAGTAATACGGTTATAGTAATATTGTAGCTGTGTATCATGTGTATTAGTGTTATCATAGTGTGTAATTATCCACTGGTGCTGTAGTGGACCATGTCTATGATCACAACTAAGTAATTATTTAGGTCTACTTGTGTGCTCGAGCCATATTATCGTCTTTCGGTATTGTTATCAACATTGCCTTTAAAATTTCTTCAATTAGAGAACACAAAAATTGTTATAGAATGTAACAGAGAGAGAATGAGAGAGAGAGAGAGAGAGAGAGAGAGAGAGAGAGAGAGAGAGAGAGAGAGTACAAAACGTGTATTCTACGGTGTCATATTTTTTTTTTGTCTTGTTGAGATTTTAAAGTTGTAAAAAATCCTCTGATAGTGGGGGTCTGGGGGAGGCTAACAAGCCGCTGGGACAGCTCAGCGCCCCATTAATCATGTTTTAAATTATTCCCGTCTTTCCCACCGCAACCCTTTCCCCCCCCCCCCACACCTCAACCGTTTTAAATGACTGAAAAACTGTGTCCCTCCCTCCCCCCCCCCCCTGCCCAGTCACATTATCGCCTTGGTTGTAATAGTTGACAGGTAGGACAATATTAAAAGTTGAAGTAGGAGGGGGGGTGTGGAGGTCATTGCGGGACAAGGAACAATGTCGCCTATTGAGGTGATTCTTATTTTGTCCCCCCCCCCCCCCCCACTTTTCACTTTTTTTCTTCTTCATCTGGTGGAAAGATTCGGTTCTGTCCATGAGACGACTCATTGCGCATGTCCGTCACTGACCCACGTAGACAGTTTAAACGATTTTCGCTCACAGTGTTAAGGATCAACAGAAAGGCATTATTTTTACAACGTTTTTTTTCTTAACTTCACTTCTTGTCTGTTTGTTTGTTTGATTGATTGATTGCTTGTTTGTCTGTACGCAGAATTTGGCAATCCAATTTTTTTTTTAGACCACTTTCCGATAAGCTGATACTTTCAATAAAAACTCAGAACATGACCTTGGTTTTGCTCAATCATGTCAGGAATTTTTTGCTACAGAAATTTTTAAAAAATCGTTGTTGTTTTTTTTTTTGTAAAAACCACATTTTTGCGGATCATCAGCTGATAAACCCCTGACGATTTTTGTTCCGTTTTACTCAAGAAATAAAAGTCAACGTGTTCAAATTCATTCAGTTTTTATTTACTCCACCAAATTTGTTCTTTAGTATTAGTACAATACTGCTCACATTATATATATATATATATATATACATATATATATATATATATATATATATATATATATATATATATATATATATATATATATATAGCATGGCTCACATAATACGTATGGTATGGCTAACAAATTAAGTGATGTTTTTCTCACATTATTAGTTTCGTATGGCTCACATAATGAGTATCGTATGGCTCAAATTGTGAGTATCGTATGGCTGGCAAATTGTGAGTATCGTATAAGGCTCAAATTGTGAGTATCGTAGTAGGCTCAAATTATGAGTATCGTAAGATTTTCAACAACTTATCTTTGAAAATGACAATTAAAAAAAAAGAAACTTGTTAACAACATTTCTAGAATCGCTAATGAAGATTTCTTTCGGCGACACCATTTGGAACGTGCATCATGTAAATCAAGCAACCGATGTCTTCGTTAACTTCTGCTGTCACACTCGGTGGTGAAACATCCCTTGTACATAGGCACGACCCCCCCCCGCCACGTACAGAGGCCCCCCTCGTTGGCAGGGGCGTGAGCTGCCTTCATAATGTGATCGGAGATCCTGAAAGCGCACCTGACCTATATTTTTCATATATTCCTCCCCCCCCCCCCTATCCAATCCCCACGAAACGGGTTTAGAGGACAAGATTTCTTACTCAGATAGAACGCGAAAGATCTTTACGTTTTCAATCTTTTTGAAGTTTTATTGTAGAGGAGGAAGAGGGGGGTGGGGGTAGGAGGAGGAGGAGGGCCCAAGATGATAGGTGGCGTTGGTAGGTTTTGAACCCTGAACCTTGCCCCCCAATGACCATCCAGCTTACTAGCCTGCCCGTCAAAAAAAAAAAAGAAATGGCTACTAGATTGACGTTGGTTATATTTATATACAAGATTGTTTTTGATGTACAACGTCACTGCCGCTCACATCCGCTCTCAGCTCCCGGTTAAACCTCCCGTCCATTTTGGAAAGTCGCCACTATCCCGAGAGAGAAACACAACCCCCGGTAAATAAAAAAAGGGAAATAATTTAAATGACTGTTTCTTGGGCGGCCCCCAGTAACATTTGAGCCACCTTGCCCGGTACCTGTCCGCTGCCCCGGATTCACAGATAGATAACATGTGTTTATTTATTTTTGTTCCAGTTTCGTTAATGAACTGCGTCTTTTTGTCAATGACTCTTCACTCCGATTCATCAACAGTTTCTCTGCCACGAACGTCCTGATTCCTTAAAATCCCAGGTGGTGCTGTTCCCACCTTTCAAATAAATTATTTCGGATTAAACATCGTGATTAAAAAAAAAAACACAGAAGATAAGAAAGACAAAAAAAAAACAACAACGACTTTTTCCAATTTATTCTTGGGTTTTTTTTTTTAAAAATTGGGTTTTTCCACGAGCGCTGAAAATTATGGAAGCACAAAAAAAAAATATATACGAATCCTAGCAAAGGGGCGTAACTGAGTAAGAGTATGCGCTTTGAGAGGTGGTGGTGGAGGGTGGGGGTGAGAGATACTCTTGTCCGTTATCTTTCGATTCATATACATTCATACGTTGGAACAGGAGAAACGGCCGGGGGGTGGGGGAGGGAGGGGGGGTTGGCAGTAGGCATTAATGTGCGCTGGCTGTCTCTAACATTCATTCATAACATCTGTCGTGTTTCCCAAAAAGTCCCACATGTTGTGCAATTAATTTAAAAAAAAAAGGATCAATGATTGGTAGAAGGGGTCAAAGTCTTCTCTGACCTTGATAGTGCGGAGAGGTCGTTTACCAAACACCACGGTGGCTATGCGCTCCTTTTGTTTGTTTGTTTTATGATGTGAATCGAACTCACGAGCCATACCGCGTAGATCGAACTCACAAACCTCCCTGCCACCAGCGAACTAAATCAGATGTGTTAAGGTCTGAGTTGGCTCAAGGTACAAGGACCTTTCTTCGTTCCTCACCCCCCCCCCACCCCACCCTTTCCCCCCATTTCCGAGTTTCGGCGATAAAAGTTAATTGGATGAACAACTTGAATATATTTATGAAACATGCAGCTCTCCATATTAGCTAATGAAGTCGACAAGGCCGGCTTGAGGTTTGGAGAAACCTGGGCTCGTTTATAAAAAAAAAACGTATATATATATATTTAATAATCCATAAATCATGCCATGTTTAAATTATTATCATCCATTTTAAATGTAGAGTTTATTAAAACAGAAACAAAAGTTGCCATCTGGAAAACGGACTGGGGTTTCGTTTTTGTCTTTGTGTCTTTATGACAGGAGACGCGCCATCGTTTTTGAAGCCGAGCTCCTTGCGCGTGAGTTGGGTTTACAACGCCCGGGAGGAGAGGGGGTGGGAGTTAAAAATGATGCAACACGAAAACATCGTTGTTGACGAACGTATAATAAGGCGAAGGTCAAGGCCACGCTCTATCTACGCCCCCTCACTACTGCAACACTTTATTTATTATTTTATTTTTGTTTTTTATGGCCAGACTCCCCACGGATGCGAACAACGAAAGTAGAGCCAATGAGCCAAGAGCCAAATGAAGATTTATTGAATGCGCCACCGTAACGTTGACATTTATTTGAGCTACATGCCAACTGGAAATCGAATGAATTATTTATTGAACGCCATGTTGTTGTTTTTACATATATATATCTGTGTTTATTTTAAGTGACCAAATTACGCATGGCGAACATAATGAACAACAAAAAAAAAAGGGGGGGGGGAAACGATTGTGTGATTGTATCCCATGAGTCGAACATTTTAAGAATACCTGTCTGCAGAGCCGTTCAAGATGTGTGTGGGGGGGGAAGGACTTTAAGATATTTGTGGAGCAATACGTAACTGAACGAAGTAATA
>JAGDYQ010000018.1:10336439-10405704 GCA_021962125.1 Bulinus truncatus | reverse complement strand
GATAGATAGATAAAAAGATTTGGGACAGAAAAGTCTGACTGGGGTGACAGACCGATTAGACAAAATGGCTGCTGTTTAGCTGTGTGATGCCATATTTGATATTATTTTATTTATATGTTATCGGGGCTGAAGCACTGAATGGAATAGACAAACATAGGCATTTCAGATAGAGGGATATATAGATAGATAGACAGACAGACAGACAGATATATTGAGTGATACGTAGAGAGATAGATAGAGGAGGATAGATAGGGATAGATAGATAGATGGATAGGGATAGATAGATGGTTAGAGTGATAGATAGATAGATAGATAGATAGATAGACAGATAGATAGATAGATGGATAGATAGATGGATAGATGTTGTAGATAGATAGATAGATAGAATGAACCAAAATAAATGAAATGACAATAATTAAAAATACATATCAACACACACACTAAGCACTCAACCAAACATATTGAGGGACTGGATGGTTATGATGGTGAAAATGGAAAAAGGGGGGGGAGTTTGGGTAAGGATGAAACAAACAGGCATCAGAAAACAGACTTCAATAGAACACAGACTACCTATTTGGCTAGATTATTAGTGTCTGTCGTACAGATTTAAACTGGGAATAGCCATCTTACTGAGGAGCTGGGTTTTTTTGTGTTTTTTTTTTTTCGTCTTAAAACTCCATTTTTTTAACTGACTGTAAAGTTTGTGTGAAATTCTATAAACTCTCTAGATGTTGCGTAAGAGTTACAACTTTTGGTCGATGATTGACAGGCATGGATGCAGGAGATTACCTACAACACCCCCAGCTGTTTGCCTTACTGTTGTCGGAAAGAGAGAGAGAGAGAGAGAGAGAGAGAGAGAGAGAGAGAGAGAGAGAGAGAGAGAGCAGTTGCTCTTTTTTTTAAGATCTGTTTTTTTTTTTTCAATAAATCCGTTGAACTCCTTCAAGTGCTTAACTTATTTCACCCGTGAAACCAGGACCTACAAACCGATGCCTCAACCACCCCTGTTTTTTTTTTTTTAAATGTTCTATAATGACCAGTAGTTGTACATTTATAATATAAGCAATAGATCTCTCTGGGGTTTTTTATTTGTTTTCTTAGTTTTTTTTTTCCGGTCCGTCATTTAGTGATTTTTTTGTTTTTGTTTCTTTAAATCGTTTCAATATTTTAATTTGAATACAATCCGCTCATTATGTCCCCTGGTTGCCGTAGAACCCGAGACTTCTAAAAATATTTCCAGGTGGCTCCCTGGGATAAAGAACCTGAAAAGGGGGTGGGGGGGAGGCATTTAGTCTTACTCACAAGATAGAAATGGTTACTGAAGATGGCTGATTAGCCGTTGACATAATTTGCCTAATCCATAAGAGTGACAACCAAATTTTATGTGAAGGTGGAAAAAGATGTGAGTAAATCTGTGAATTGTTTTGTTTTGAGCGCCAAGATAGCAATTCCTTCCAGATGCAGGATTCTGGAAGAGGAGCCTGCGGCCGGTACATCCCTCAGGGGACCCATGCGTAGAGCCTTTGTTGTGTGGGGAGTGGTGGTGGTGGTATGGGGCGATAGAGGGCGAATGGGGCGATGGAGAGAGCAGTGAAAGCGAATTGGGTTTCATATTTCGGCCTAAATACATCTAAATGTACCTGCCTAATGTTTACCATTGCGAGAATTGAATAACTTAATAGCAATCGCTCATAATCTACCGCATTGATGTTTGGAGAGATTTTGTACATGGGCCCTCGAAGACTTCTTTATCGTATCGGGGCCCATATTTTCTATCGATGTGCCTGTTCACTCAGTGAGATACAGGTAAACAGCTTCCAACTTTTTGAAGTAGCGATTAACGGGGGTAAAAAGAATCAGAAATCTAGAGTGCTTTACTTCGACAACTTGTGATTATCAGCTTGACTAGGGCTTCATTATCTTACTACTCAGGAGGCGAGAGAGTGAGAGAGAGAGAGAGAGAGAGAGAGAGAGAGAGAGAGAGAGAGAGAGAGAGAGAGAGAGAAAGAGAGAGAAGAAAAAAGAGAGAGGGAGAGAAAAAGGAGTGAAGAAAGGGACGGAGAAAGACAGAGAAACATTTGTCCCTGTAGAAATCCAACGTTGGATAGTTTGTAGATTTTTATTGTGGCATCACAAGAACTATTCTACTGAACAAGATCGCATCAAAGAAATGTCACTGAGAGTCACTTTTGGTAACCGGATCTCTTCATGCTGCAGCACGGCCCTGAATGCTGTGGGTTACGGGTTCGACTCCTAGCGAGTCACCAGTCACACAAATATGTCTCCCGTGGTGCCTAAATGGCTATTGCTCTAACAACTATGATGGGGATGTGAAAGAAGGGCACTTACTAAAAAATCGTCCCCAATTAGTGGTTTTTATATGATCTATAAGTTAAAAACCTCATTCAGAGACTTGAAAAACAAAAAAATAATTAAATTGATTGACGATGTTTAAATTAAAAACATCACAGAAAAAAAGTGTCGGTATGCTTAGAAATGCGGTTTTAGATGTAACAACCGCCTTAATCTGTGATCAGCTGGATCACATTTCCTTAAAAGCTAGTCGGGAAATCCCGAAACGTAAACATCTACCTACTTTACATACTATGATATCCACCGACATTTCCCTGACGGTTTACTTCTTTTCTTAACTCTATTTTTTATCCATATTTTTATGTACCTCTATCTCACTCTCTCTTCCACCTCTTGTCGACAGATACACAAAGCTGGTTTTGGGGAGGGGGTGGGAGGCGAACCTCGGAACAGAGGTTTTTCCTCGGTAATCTAAAAAATATTTGGAACTTGTTATTTTACTCCCCCCCCCCTTCCCGCTGATTTAATCTCAGAATTTTGTGACCGTAGACTTTCCGGAGTTCGGACAAAGTTAAGTTTTTGTTTTACAGTGACATTAGATAGACACGATGTAGCAGAACGGCGTGTAGAATGGTGGGTATAGGGAAAGTTAAAGGCGGAGAGCGGTAGTCAACCAATCAGCACTTCTGTTTGCCCCTATCTCTCCCCCCCCCCGCTCCCCTTGTTTCAGCGCCCCTGTGAATAGGGGGAAAATTGCACCCATTTACACACTTGTCATCCAAACTTTTTAGACTTTACAACAAACATGCAGCATAATGTAAACAATGACGACAGGAAAGCGGGGGGGGGGGGGTTGGGGAAGGGGTTTAACGCCTGGTTTTTTTTAGATGGGAAGAGGGTGTGTGTGTAAGGGGGAGGGGCGACAGCGACATAGGGGCTCGCCCGCTTAAAGAAAAAAATTATACAAAAAATAAAGTGGTAGCACCCAATGACTCCAATTAGTGCCACGCCCCACCCCCCAGTACCCCACCACCCCCACCACCACCACACACCTTGTTTGTTTGTTCACGTGACACGTCAGTGCGGGCCCCCCGCCTGAGCGTTTGAGATAACGGTGCATGTTACTTTCGGAGGGAGGGGGGAGGTATACGCCACTGTAACTTGTGTAAGGTTGTACGTGTCAGCATGAGCAGAGGGTGATTTGTCAGTAAGTACAGAGAGAGAGACTGGAGGGAGGAAGTGGAAGAAGGGGGGGGGTCTGACTGAAAAGTTCGACAAGGAGCGTTGCTAATGGAGGGGCACATAGATGGTTTGTTTATCTATCTCTACTCCGTCTTAAATTACTGCATAGTTCTCTCCCTCTATTTATATTTCGATGTCTAAATTCTATATAGTTCATTGTCTACATTCTATTTATTTCTATCTCTTCATTGTAATTATTTCATTATCTTTACTATTTATCGGCCTGTCCTAAATAAAAGTCTCCTCCCCTTACCTATATATCTACAATACCGATCAAAGTTCTATTTACCTGTCTGTAAATAAAGGTTATCAGTTTATCGATCTGTGTATATAAATATATGACACTATTTAAAAATCTGTAATCGATGTAGCTATATCTATAATAAATTGTTTCGACAATATATCTATATTGTCTAAATTTTAATCAAAATATTTGACAGTCGATCTATCAACAATACGACTTCTAAATAAATACCTTCCTGTCTTTCTTTTCGATCCTGCTTTCTGGCAGTCTTAATTTTTTACATCTCTCTCTCTCTCTCTCTCTCTCTCTCTCTCTCTCTCTCTCTCTCTCTCTCTCTCTCTCTCTCTCTCTCTCTCTCTCTCTCTCTCTCTCTCTCTCTCCCTCTCCATCCATCCACTGATCCACTAATACATTATTCCCTATGATCATTTATTCTTCATTTCTACTTACTACACTGGGTAACAAACAAATATGTTTTGAAAATCTATCAGTCCAAACGCTTTCTTCCCGTCCTGCACATTACTTCCAGTGATCTGTGAAATGTTTATCTGTGAAATGTTTATCTGTGAAATGTTTATCTGTGAAATGTTTATCTGTGAAATGTTTATCTGTGAAATGTTTATCTGTGAAATGTTTATCTGTGAAATGTTTATCTGTGAAGTCCCAACTAGTTGTCCTCCCCCCCCCCTTCCCACCACAGACTAAACAAAATGGTTTCCTGACGTCCTCCAGTGTTCATTTGCTTGACAATTAATTTTAATTAATGACTTCAATTAGAGGTTGTTTATTTTAAAAAAATTACGTTATCTATTTACAACCTACCTATATTATCTATTCATTAGATCTGTGACATTTACAGACTTCAGTCAATGTTTTATTTTTAATCATTTCAATATCATGAATTTTTCGTTTTATATTTTTTCCCGGTATAATGGCTGACAAACAAACAAGAACAGGGCTTTCAAGAGGATTATAAAAGTAAGTTTTACAAAAAGTATTATAGTAATTATAAAAATAAGTATCACCTTAAGTATTATGAAAGGAAAGTATTCAAATATGTGTAAAAATCTTTAAGCTATGCACGCGCGCATAAATCGCCATAGAGCATGGACACTAGGGTGATAAAAAAAATATTTGTATGAAACCACTTGCAATCGAGGAACTTTTATGTGTAATTTAAGAATATCAATTTGCATTTTTGATTTTTTTTTTAAAACTTTCCGGCAACCTCCCCTTTTTTCGGAAGAAAAAGTGAAAAAATATTTTTTTTTCAAAAAAAAGGACGTTTTTTTTTAGCTTAATTCAAAAGACTATAATAATAATAATAACCTAATCAACTTTTATTAACAAATAAAATACAGATCAGTTAGTAATATGTACATAATGTACAAGAAATGTAAGTAAAACATATTTTTCCTATGAACTTCAGATTAAAAAATTCAAATTTTCTCAATTTCGCATGAAGTTCCTTTATCAGTTTCTCAGCACGTTCAGCAATTTGGTTAGATCTGGGAATGTCAATTAATGATCTCCCGAATGACCAATGCGTCTTTAAACACTTAATTGCCTTCTTGCATTTATCCTGATGAGTGAGGTAAACAGTTCATTGACGGACGCTTTATTCTAGTGTTGCGAATGGAACCAAGCATTTGCCCATTCGTAGGAGATGAAGTTGCAAGCAGGAGCGAGGATGTTGCGCCACTCTGGTACCAGAACTAATGTTATAATAGTATATATCAAGCATGTGAGTTCCATCTTGCCTAGTGTAAATTTGGCAGTTTCTTCCAGCTGATGCGAGGCCAACGTGAAGTTGTTTTGTAATGAAGATACGCCTGACATAATTCAGAAAACGAACTTGAAATCATCTCGCCATCCAGGGTTCTCGCCTGTGCAAACATCATCTGTCACAATGAGGTGGTAATCAGCCTGAAGAGTGGCATAGTTGTGTGTTAATTTGTCAATGAGTGAATAGTTGAGCTCTGGTTTGCTCGTTGGCTCTGGGAATAAGAAAATGCAAGACGTTTCTCAGAAAGAGGTCGAGTACATGGTGCTGATAGCCAATATATTGTGGCTTCTGAAAGCCCTTGTTCAAGACATCATCCTGTATGAGCTTTACAATCGACCAGTATTTATTGTGGTCGTGTCGCATATTATCACGCAAATATTTTTCCAAGCATCATATTCATCAATTAGCTGATGTAGCTCCTTTTGAATGGCCGCGGCAGAACAACTCTCACATTTAAGAGTATCGAGTTTTATTTCGGTTGTCATATTTTCAGCAGAATACTTGATACTCTTCCCCTTACATTATTTTACCATCAAACTGGAGACAATAGGGTTCTTTGCTTTGAAATTTTTGAAAAATTTTGGTTTTCATTTTCCGTCCTTCAGTGATTACTCGTTTCCAAACACCCGCCTAACTTGGAACTGGCTCATCATGACCCTGTTCAGCAATGGTTGCAAGAACGTCATATGCTTTATGTGTAGAAATGTTGTTTTTTAGTCATAGCAAACCCGCTGTTGTAGTGTTTGCTCTTTTGGTATTTTGGTTTGCATTCAGAGAAAATGACGTGGAAGAATAGGTTGTCGAGTCGGGTGAAGAAGCAGAGGTTTCAGAATCCGAAGATTCTGAGACAGTTGTATGTGTTTGTGTAGTTTGTGAGACAGTTGTATGTGATTGTGTAGGTTGCGATTGAGAAGAGCTGGCTTGAGATTGAGCTTTGGATAGTCGGATTCGTTTTCTGGGTGGATTTATTCTAAAGGGGCTTGTTTGACCATTGAATAACCAATCTTCCTCCACTCTTAACTTGCCTCTGGTAGAGCTCTTTATCCTCCTTTTTCATTTTCCATTAACGTTGGTGACATCAAATAACTTAGAAAGTGTTGTAGTAAATTTATCAGACGGTTTCTTTTAGTTTTTGTCATATAAATCAAGCAGACAATTGAGTTTCTTGCTGATTAGGTGCTGGATACCGTGGAAAGTCTAGAGATTCCCTCAAGAGCAATTCTCGATCCGTTATCATAAATTTTGATTCGATCCAGTCGCCGTTTCTGGCTATTGAAGAGAAAAGTGAAGTTTCCAAGAATTTGACGGTTTGTGGGCATCCTTGTGAGATTGATTAGCTTTTCAACAGATGGAACTCTCGGATCCCTAATCTGTTTAGAAGATGAGGGTAGATGCCTTGCTTATAAACAAATGGAATTAACTGACTGGAATGTGCTTAAAAGCAGTCTGGTAAGTCATGTAAAAATTCAGTTTTAAATAGTCAAACTGCGCGATATGCGAAAACAAAAATGAAAAGGTGGGGGAACTTTTTCAATTTAAAAAAATTAATTTTGCTACTGTCATCTACATATAATTGTTCCTCGAATGTAAGGGGTTTCATGTTCGTTACGAAAAAAAATGAAAATAGTTATCACCCTAATGGACACACATTACAACAGAGTCTAGCTAAGTAGGCCGTCATGTCGTCGTTTAAAGTGGGTGTCATCCTTTTACAGTGAGAACTCCTTGTGACCCGACAGTTACAACCATGTCCGGCCTTGGACCGATTTGACCGTTTGCTCCAAATTGGGACCGAACTCGCCAGGGACCGCCCCCCCTAAAATTCATAATTAGCATCAATACTAATAGTTGTTATAGTAAAAAAAAATTAGAAGAGGGGCCTCGCAAGCATCCGTTAAATTGGGCCCCGCCAATCGTAAGGGCAATGGCCCTGGTTACAACTCTCCTTGACTGAAAACAACAACAGCTGTTATCAATATGCAGCTTCCAGAAACTTAAAGACTATTTGAGGTGATTGTAGGACTTCCCTGTTCTCTCTCCTCCCTCCCCTACCCCTTTTTGGCCCAAGCTACTGTGGCTATCGTGGGCGGATCTAGCACTATGCACAAGTACGTGTCGTATGCCCAGTGGGGTGGGGGGGAAAGGGGGCTTGGGAGCCGGGATGAATGACCAAGACGCCACTACTCCCCTTCCCATTTTTTTTTGTCTCAGTGCAAAGTCTCAGATTTATCCCCAGTTCTTTCGATTGAATCTTTTCCAGGCGGCAGGGAGTGAGACGAGAGGCACATGTAATGAACCCATTACATGTACTGGCGGTGCATGCTCAAAGAACACATGGAACCGTAAAGCAACATACATGTGGATATACGAGCACACATTTAACACACACAATACATACATAGAGCACATATTACATACATAGAGCATATATTACATACATAGAGCATATATTACATGCATAGAGAACATAAACATAACATAGAGCACATCTACATACATAATCAGCTAACATAGACGGTACACTGTTCGACCGTACGTTCGACAGATCTTTACACCGTGCGGTGTATTTGATATCATGGCAATTAAAGCCACATGTCTGCACGTTACAAATACACGGCACCGCACGAGATGAAATCGCTAAAAACTAAAAAGAGGATTCTACGTCACACATTCGCGGAGTAAAACAAAAAACAGCGCGCGTCGACCGTCAGACCAAACATAGTCTGGGAATCTCCAAAAATTATGGAAATTGAAAAGAGACGACTTACTAACTGGAGAGCATGTTTGGTGCGCATTTTGTTCATCAAATGACTCTTTCTTGAATAAAAAATGAAATGCTAGGGAATTCTAAACACAACAAGGATTTCTTATTAATGAATTAAGATTTTTAAAATGATTAGGAGTAGTGTGCGAAAATTAAGTAAAGTTGGAATAAAAATGAAATAGAAGAAAATTAAAATAATACATGTTCTAAGAACATGCAGTTATACTAAATGCCCATTGAAACCCACTGCGATTCGAGCATGTCTTGATTGAAAGGGGGGTGGCGGGCGGGAGAGGGAGTGTAGGATGGGTGTGGAGCTAAGTGAAAGAGAATTGATAAATTATAAAAAAAAGAACTGTTGAGAAAGAGTCCTTTAAAATCTTATGAATGAATTAAGATTAGTCAATGATATGGTGTTGTGAGCGCATCACCATTTTCAACTCCAACTGCGTGTCTAATAGCCGGTCCGGGTACCGGGCCTTTGATCTAGTATTACATAACAGAGCACATATTACATACATAGAGCACACACCTAAACTTACACACACGCACACACACACGTGCGCAAGCACGCACACACACACACTGTTCAGGTAGCCGAGTACGGAAAGCTTTAAGCGCTTATCTCGCTTGGACTTAAGTTGGCATCTGAAGAGGGTGGAAAGAAGGGGGTTATGAAACATCGTCTGTAGGGGGGCCCTCCCTCCGCCCCTTACCCCCTGTCAAGTTTCCCGACACATCCAGGCACGGCCCAATAGTTAAACGGCGTTGAGTGAGTAAATATTGATGTTAAGTTGGATGTTAATAGTGAGCGAGAGGGGGGGAGGGTGAGTTAGGAGCGATGTTTGTTTGTTTTCTCAACATCTTATCATCACGGGGGTCACTCGGCTAGATAGAGATAGAGGGTCACCCTTTCCCTTCTCCACCCCCCCCCCTCCTCTCATTCTTGGTATCTACAGGTGCGGTATCCCATCAACACACTCAACACACAGTTCGTGCAGTGAGCAACTTCGACGCCGGTCGAGATAGGACAAATTGTCCACGTACAAGAATGTCGGATTTTTTTCAAGTTCTTGTCTTTTTTTTTTTATTCGCATCGCCCTCGACATTGCAGCCAGTGGCCAGTTTAGATATGTGTGACTGAAATTTTGTTTTTTGGTTAGACCAAAATCGCTACCAATATAGTCTTAACATACGCACACACACACGAAAACTAATAAATATATATCATTATGTGCAGAAGCAGATGAAAGTCTTTCAGGGCTCAAAGGGAGTATTTCAAAGAGTATCTCGGGACACTTCAAAAAGTCAGTGATGTTATTGTTAGGCTTACGAAAGGTGCGTAGTGCGATACACAATAACCTTTAGGATGTCAAGATTGTACTGGTACCAGACATCATAGTTCTTTACTTAATATTAAATATAACTTTACGTTCAGCAATTATTATGGTGTGACTGCGTTGTTGTTATATTACTTCAATTTAAGTTTTCTTAACAAATAAATAATAAAAATAATTCAAAGTAATATAAAATAAATAACATTTTTTTTAAAAATATGATTTATAAATAATTAAGTTTATTGCTTTTGTCTGATTTAAGAAAAAAAAATTATGAATTTAAAATCTCGTGAGAAATAGTTATCACCCTTTAATAAACTAATCTAACTAGAATGTAAATATTAAAAAAAAGTATTAATTTATTTATTTCTGTTTTGTTAAGTTCAATACACTTTTTAATAAACTGTCATTAATTTCACTTTCTGTGGCTCTGTAAATCTGGTTTAAAATAAAAAGGTAACTAAATGTCATTATTTCATTGGACAATTTTTTGTAATTACTTTTTCTATTATAAAAAAAGGCTAAAAAAAAAAAAGGCTCCACTGAATGTTTGACGGTCCTAGTTTGACGGTCCTAGTTTGACAGTCCAAGTTTGACGGTCTAGGTTCTAGTTTGACGGTCCTAGTTTGACGGTCCTAATTTGACGGTCTAGGTTATAGTTTGACGGTCCTAGTTTGACGGTCCTAGTTTGACGGCCCTAGTTTGACGGCCCTAGTTTGACGGTCCTAGTTTGGGATTTTTTAATTTTTTTGTTTCAGTTGAGCATTTTGGTTTGACGCTGTCAGCAAACATTGATGAAATTCTCATCCTGATCATCCACTATAACCAGCCCCGTAGCGTGAAAATTCTACAGCAGGGGCCAGACATTAGCAGGGGGGGCAGGTAATACATTTTACTAAATAGAGCAAATAAGCAGAGGGGGGCCTGACAAAACGCATGGGGGGGCCCGGCCCCCCTGGCATCCCCCTTGCACGCTACGAGCCTGCCTGTAAGCAGAGCCGTATTTAGGTCACTGTAGTCCTCCCAATTTGTTTATAAGAAAATAGAGGCCAAAGATTGAACATGAAATATTTTAACCAGGAACGTAGGAAGGACTGTGCGGCCACACAGGGCACTGAACTAGAAAAGGGGGGGGAGGGGGCGCTGAAATAGCTTTGTAAAATGTTTTAGTCCTTTTTCTTTCTCCATGTGGGTGCCAAAAAAAAATTTAACTTGCACCGGACGCCACTACAACTAGCTACGGCTGTGGGTAAAACATAGCACAGGGCGCCTTTACAACTAGCTACGGCTGTGGGTAAAACATAACACCGGGCGCTACTACAACTAGCTACGGCTGTGGGTAAAACATAACACCGGGCGCCACTACAACTAGCTACGGCTGTGGGTAAAACATTGCAGGCATGTGTGATAAACTGATATACGAGAGTCAATATTCTTTCAGGGTCAAAGGTTGTTTCCTTTTCAGCATATTGGCCGCTGAAAGCTGTCTCATTAAGGCATCAGTACGACTTTCGGACCTCCATGAATGGCATTCTAAACCAAGATGCCAACTCTTAAAAAAAAATATTATCCAGAAATAGATGAAAAATTATTTTCAATACTTGTAAAAATAATTTTTTTTTAAATCCCCTACTTAAATAAAATGTGTTTTGTCAAATAAATCTTTGAGGTTAACTAACACACATTTAGTGCCAGAAAGTAAAGCATTATTAAGTTTGGTTTTTCTTTTTCGCTTTAAAAGAAAATTTGATTTTGTCCACATTTACATTTTAAAAAAAATTGGACTTTATAAAAATTTTCAAATTAAAAAAAGAAGAATAAAAAAAAAATGAAGTTTACATTCTAATTGTTCATCAATATACGTATTTGAATAAAATATTAAAAAAAAAAACACAACTGTAAAATCTGGCCACAAAAGTCTATAATTGGCAACACCGGTCTTCAATTTCGCTAAGTGAATAAAGGATTCGGGGGATGGGGGGTGGGGGGAGGAGGGGGGAAGGGGGGGGTGGGAAATCTTGTTGTTCCGGCATGACAAAGGGGGGGGGGGGATATTCATAGCGACATCCCACTAAACAATTAATAATATCGTTTTTCCACAATTTACAAGTAAAAAAAAAAGAAAAATGTTGAAATAGTTTCACAAAACCGGAAGTTCTCAATTGGCTTGATTACATTAGCAACGGAGATGGCAACAGGAGACAAGTTGAAGGGGAAAGGGAGAGTAAAAGGGAGAACGGGGGAAGGCGAGGGGAAAGAGGTGGTGGGGGTGTGTGGGGGGAGAATGTGAACTGGCGGCGGAGACTGAAAAGGGAGAGGGGTGGGGGGGGGGGGAACCACCGCTTCAAAAAGAATAACAATGACGTCTACTGGTGGTATCCGGAGAGACGGGAGTTCCGTCCATCAAATTAGCCATTAGTCGACTACGTCATGTTCTGACAGTCGACCGTTTCGCATGGAACCTGTCTCTACACAAACACACGTCTGTCTCTTGCATCCATTTATACTGTGATTATTTTGGATAATACTAACAAGGTCTTGAGAATTGAAAAATTTGGGAGTGAAAAAAGAAAATTGTGTATAAAGGGTTTGGGTTGGGTTGTTGAGGGGAGAGGTTATGTTCAGGGAGTGGGATAGAACAAAGGTTGGACTCACTTAGCTGGAATCTATCTATCCCCGGCCACTGACATATATATTTTTGTCGTCTCCTTCATCTTCTGGAACTTGATACGGCTTAGGGTTTAGCGCTGAGGGTTTAACTTGAGAAAGATTTTACAGAGAATTGGAGAAGTTGTTGATTCTCTGTCTTCAAAATCTTTTTGACTTTTTTTTTTCATTATGTGTTTCCCTGGTTTGCAATTCAATGACAGATATTTTTGTTTTTTAGAAAAATCATTTACAATTGTCAGTAAATTACACACACACACACACACACACACACACACACACACACACACACACACACACATATATATATATATTTATATATATATATATATGAGAGAGAGAGAGAGAGAGAAATAGAAATAGAAAATAATAGAGATGTGACATTTATTGACATTTATATAGGAAATACAATTCAGAAGTATTTTTAAATGTATCATAGAGAGACAATGGGAAACATCAACGTTATTGAAGTTGCTATAAATCTGTGTACGATGTGGGAGATATTAAACTAAAAATATAAATTATAGAATAGTTTGGGCAACAATGATGCTACGGGGTTGGTACGGTAGTCAATCCAGGCTTCCACTATTGTTCCATTCAAATTGTGTGATTGTTTTATTTATTTTTTCTTAAATAGAACGCTGATGACATCTATTTTATACCATAGTGTGTGCTATGTATCTTTCTAAAAGTTTGACACGATTCACCCGTATACTTAATATACTGAAACCATCTACCAGAAAGTCAGTACACACAACCCTTGCTAGTTGGCCGCTCTGTAAACGGCCTTTCGTCATAACTGCCTTAAAAAATAAGGTGACTGTTTCAAGCTAGGACACACTGTTTCAAGCTACGGCCGACTGTTTCAAGCTACGGCTACTGCTTCAAGCTAGGACCCACTGCTTCAAGCTAGGACCCACTGTTTCAAGCTACGGCCGACTGTTTCAAGCTAGGACCCACTGTTTCAAGCTAGGACCCACTGTTTCAAGCTAGGACCCACTGTTTCAAGCTAGGACCCAATGTTTCAAGCTAGGACCCACTGTTTCAAGCTAGGACCCAATGTTTCAAGCTACGGCTACTGCTTCAAGCTAGGACCCAATGTTTCAAGCTAGGACCCAATGTTTCAAGCTAGGACCCACTGTTTCAAGCTAGGACCCACTGTTTCAAGCTAGGACCCACTGTTTCAAGCAAGAGCCCACTGTTTCAAGCTACGACCCACTGTTTCAAGCTAGAGCCCACTGTTTCAAGCTAGGACCCACTGTTTCAAGCTAGGACCCACTGTTTCAAGCTAGGGCCCACTGTTTCAAGCTAGGACCCATTGTTTCAAGCTAGAGCCCACTGTTTCAAGCTAGTGCCCACTGTTTCAAGCTACGACCCACTGTTTCAAGCTAGAGCCCACTGTTTCAAGCTACGACCCACTGTTTCAAGCTAGAGCCCACTGTTTCAAGCTACGACCCACTGTTTCAAGCTAGAGCCCACTGTTTCAAGCTACGACCCACTGTTTCAAGCTACGACCCACTGTTTCAAGCTAGGGCCCACTGTTGCGTTATGTGTTTAAGCGCATTTGGGCGGCCAATAGATGAGAAATAAACATTTAACTTTAGTAGTAAACTAAATTGACAGTTTACAAAAAAAAAATTGCTACAAACAGTTTCAGGAAATTTCGACATGTCGAACCCACATGTAAACAATTTATGATCAACTGTTTAAATAACTTGTTGGGTAAAGGAGCGGAAACCTAAGGACGTCATATCTAAAAATAGATGTTTATAAGTTGAAGTGCAGTCGAAACATTGTTCTAGATCGTTGCTGGTTGGATGTAAATAGTTTGTTTACCATCGACCTAAATAAAGGGAGATTATTGTGTTTGAGATTCGACTTAAAGTCTGCAGAGGGGGTGGGCAGGGGGGGGGGGATCTCACGGGGCAGGCCTCTGTATGCAACCAATGCGTCCATCGTGTGGAAAGGAAAGGGGAGATCAGTGAGGTAAGGAGGAGTGATTTGAGAGTGAGTTAGTGGATCGCGTACAGTAATACCGCCAGCCAAGTTTACCGTTGAAATAATGGTACAGTCAAGCTTCAATCAATGGTTAGTACGAACATAAAGCAGTGACCTGGGTTTTGATGATTATTTTAGCGCCAAGAGTGACCGGTGCAGAAATAAAATATTATCAGTTTTACACGAGTTGTATAGTGTAGTGCCTCAAGATAACTAGCTGTTGTTTGGAACACAGAAAAATGATCGATATGCGAACTTCGAACCATTCATTACACACATACGGGTCTTCTTAAACGGCAAATAGCCACCCACAACAAAGAACCAAGTCTGGAACAAAAACAACGAGACAGACTTTGCTTTGAAAAATGAATGAACCGGAAGTTAATCCTCTTTCTGAAATTCGATACAAGATATTAAACTTAACAACAAGACATTTGGTTTTGAGGATTTCAAGACGTTGACGTGTGTCACGATCTAGATGCCGAGAGAGAACATCCTTTGGATGACGAAATGACCCAGCTAGAAACAGGACGAGCCCCTCAACGCAGTGCCGAACCTAGGGATTTCGGTTCCGGGGCGGGGGGGGGCTTGACCTCTTTGGGGGCCCCCTGCATTTTGACATTCGACACCATGACAAGAGGTAATGTTCTTAACATTTAATGTAAAAAAAAAGTGTAAGGGGGATCCCCTCAAGCTGGGGCCCGGGGAATTTTCGAATTTGGACACCCCCTCCATAGTTTCGCCTCTGCCTTAATGAAGTGCCAGAGCATGCTGTGTATAATACACATAAGACGTAAATATATTTATGTGTATGTGTGTGTGTGTAAGTAAGTATGCAGCATTTAATTAGAAATGATAGATATACATACATGTAAGATACACTTGAACACAGAGTATTGTTAATGGCACTTACATTTATTATGTTACAATGTGTCGTTCACCTCAAATAGCTCTTCATCGTAATTGCTGCTTATATAAAGCCAAAAATAATACATATATCTTCTAGCAGAATAATTTTTAAAATAAATAAATAAACATATTTATATGTTATGCTGTATTTTCGTTCAGAGTGTATTTGTATAAACATAAATAATATATTGGGGGGGGGTGGAAATTTATCATAAATATTTCGGCTAGGATCAATAAATAGATTACAATGTAAAAACAAGCAATTTAAGCCTGTTCCATACTGGACACAGGACGTGTTAGCGCATTTTCGTGTATGTATCAGTACGTATGCTATATTTCAGTAAATATTTGTCAATTTTGGAAATGTTTATAAATTCAATTGTGTAATGCATATATCTGAAAAAAGATATTAAAAAGACGTTTCTTTATATTTGAAAAATAAATATTTTCTCTTAAATCTAACTACAAGTGGTTTGTGGTCACTGAAATAGGACTCATAATTGAAACATTCTAAATTGTAGTTATTTAATCGCCCGAAAACTTCGTCAATTGTTGTTTGATAAATTGTTGTTGCCAATCTGGTGAAAGTAGTTCAATGTTGAAGTTTGTTTCGAAGAAATTGTCAATTTCTTCCCCGGGCTCTTTGAAATCTTGATTGAAGTCCCAACAAATGATGACTTTTTGTTGATTGAGCTGTGCTGCAAAGTTGTCATTGATTATGGGTTTTATAAAAAGTAAGGGAAGTAAGTCATGTTGAATAACTGTTACAAAAATAAATAATGATTTCGCCCCTTTGTTTAGCTTATAATCTATATATAATATATAAGCCCCTTAGGAGCCCTGAAGCCCGACCCTGAGTGGTCCTATCGCGAAATGAACTTTTGATATACACATGGCAGGCCAAGACCTACAAAATGATATATACATCATGGGTCTAGGACTTATGGTTGCTGAGATATAGGACGTTCTTTTATTATTATAGCTTATATAGTAAAAAACGGTACTTTATAAGCCCCCTTTTACGGCCCTCAAAGGTCAGATCGCGAAATGGAGAAAAGTCATTTCTTGGCAGGCCATGACCTACAAAATGATATATACATCATGGGTCTAGGACTTATGGTTGTTGAGATCTAGGGTGATGACGGACAGACAGACAGACAGACAGACAAAACGGGGACAATAGAGCATTTTTTTTTTCGAAAATGCTCTAATAATTAAAAGATTACATGTCTTGGAATAAATAATAATAATAGAAAAAAATCCAATAAATATCAATGGAGCGCGGAAAAAGTTGAATATAACAAGGTTTGAATGACTAGTGAAGAATTATTTCACAAGTCAAAGGGGAAGAATTGTTGAAATAGAGAAAGAAAATATTTCTGAGTGATGTCCCTTTATTTTCCTTATTTGTTTCCACTATGGTCTTCACTAGGGAGCGACCGATATGCCTTTTTACCGATAGTCCGATACCGATATTTTTCCCCAGCATTTTTACCGATACAGATACTGATATTTTTTTTTAATCAACAGCAATGCCAAACACGTGTTTTCCTCGTGCTACACCTAATGACGTATGTCAACCCATGCTCACCCCTTCCCTGTCATATTTCGTAACACTTCGCCCACACGTAAGTCTTGTTTCCCCCCCCCCCCCGCCCAACTTCCCATCCCAAAAAAAAAATACACACAGATGTTCACTAATTGTATCATTCAAGGTCATACTTTAGAATTAAAAAATGCCAATCCTATTGTTTAAAGGTCATATCGCTGATGCAATCTTTGTGGACGTGACAATTTCTGTGTACGGGATTTTCTTTTTTTTTTTTTTTGAGTCTTGTCTGATCTGGTTAAAGAATTGGGTTATTTACGGATTTTTTTTCTGCAACTCTGTTGCGAAAAAAAAATGTATCGGCAGCCAAAAAACGGCCGGTCCAATAGTTAACCCATAGTACCAATATCGGTTCGACTATCGGTCGCTCCCTACAAAAATCGGTTGATCCGATATTAACCGATAGTGCCAATATCGGTCCGATACCGATACCGATCCGATTATCGGTCGCTCCCTAGTCTTCACTACTCTTCACCAATGTTCCCTCTAAGCTGCGCGCTTGCGCGCGCGCGCAATTTTTAGAAAACCTCCGCGCAGAAAAAATTATTCTCCGCGCACAGAATACAATCTGATGAAAATATTACTTCAACTAAATTGCTTATAATATTATTTTCTAAAATTGTCAAGGAATTGAAAAAGTGGTGCTAATATTTTTTTTTATATTTGGTATCTACATACAATTTATTTACATAAATTCAATATAAAAAGTTATCGCTTCAGTTTCAGCAAAATTAAAATTTCGATTTCCTTTTCACCTAATTTATTCAAACGCATGCGCATAAATTATTTCTTCTGTTTTCAAAATGGCTGATCGTTTCGTAGTATAATTAATTAAATAAATACTTGTAGAAAATAATTTCAAAATGTCGCTACATAAAATGTGCAAAAAAAAAGAAAATGTGTTGCCTCCTTCAAAAACGTGTGACTTGACGAGTTCGTCCAAACTTTTATGCCGGAGTCAAAATCACCCTGTCGCATTCAACTGAAAAAGATATTTACTTATGATGTTGATGTTGGTGTTAAATGTGTCATCTGCCAAAAAGCTAAAAGCGGAAGTGATTTTTGCACTGGAAAGATTCGGGATGGCATTTGGAAAGTAGATTACTTGAAAAGGCATTTAATAAGTAAAACCCATCAGACTAGTATCACTGCATTGAGATATTTAACTGGTTTACGAGGCATGTTAACAGAAACAGCCGAGGAGAGAGACAAGAAAAAAGAACTGAAAAAATCAACTCCAGAGGAAATTAAAGTTCTAATTGACAGTGTCATTTTAGCGGTTATAATGAATAATTCAATGTTCTCTGTTACAGACATTAATGAGCATATGTCAAAATACACAACTTTGCCTGACAGCTGGAGGAGTAAAAATTATGCGTTCGAATTTCTTGAATCAATAAATAACTTCTACGTCTAAATCACTCATGGCATTCGACAGGGTCTGAAAACGCACTTTTTCAAAGTTCATGTTCCGAGAGCTTTTGCTTGCTACATAATAAGCGCTATATAAATTTAAGTGACTGATTGATAGATTCACTTCCTTTGTTCCTGAGACTACCAATAGCTAATAATTTCAATAGCGATTAGCAATTACTTCAGAAAACGCTATTTTCAATTTTGTCTGGTTATTTTAGGTGACTAGCAGTTTTATTAGTTTTAGACTAAGTCATATAGAAATAGTTGCTTTTTTATTAACATTGTTTGAATAATTCTCGCAGATTCGGACTACAAACAATACACAATTTTTTATAATGAATTCCAAATTGGCGCCCAAATTTTTTCGAAGTTCTAAAAAGTTGCACAAGAAATTTTTTTACCGCGCAGCGCCGCCAAAAATTAGAGGGAACATTGCTCTTCACCATGTTTTCACTATTTCAAAACAATTATGCCATTTGCTAAACTGGATGGAATACTTTGATGTCAAATACTCTACTTAAAAAGGCGGATCTAGATATGCCCAAGCCCCAGGCGCAGAGCTGTTTATTGGGCCCCTTAAAAAACACATGGAAAACAATACATGCGTTAAACAGTAAATGACACAAGATGGCCTTGTCAGGTAAGGGCCCAGTGCGCACCAGCCGTTAAGTTTTTGAGTTGTTTCTTGTAGCCAGGGGATTGATTGAATATTTCTTAATAATTCCGTACACTCTTATACAATTGTAAAAAAATTATTATGGACCGTTTTATAAAATTGTGTTTATTTCAACCAATACAAACAATTAAACAGCATTGATGAGGCATAAGATCACATTCACGAGTAGGGAAATGTTTTTGTAACAAATCAGAAATTTCCCCAAATGTATTTGTAGTTTTTTTTTTAATCTACCTCTGACTATAAACGACACCAATAGACAGATATATATTGATTTCGTTTTGAGTGGTTATTGTGTCATCAGTTCCCCACATGAGGCTGTTTGGAATAGGGGGAAATAGCTAAAAAAAAATTCTTTTATTGAAATGTACCCATACAGTCTATAATTCCTCAGATCATAATATTAGTAGAAATTATATGGTGCGGGCTGGGGGGAGAGGGGAAGAGTCCACTGTGCACGTGACCATGACTCGCCGAAGCACGTTAATTCATTTTTTACTATAAAAAGTCACACGAGTCACTGTGAGTTGACCTACTAAATGTACACGAATTTATATTTCTTTCCAGAGCTGCGCAAAGGCAATATCCATTGCCACACACAGCCGTCGCAAAATTACAGGAACCATTGTTGAAGTCAGTGAATCATTCCACAATTTTATTTTGACAAGAATTCGAGCTAAAAATTAAAAAAAGCATAGACATGAATTGCGGACATTTTTCAGCAATAACGCCACGAGTGGATGGTCAAAGGGAAATAACCAATCATGAAGTGTTGAACAGTTGAGTTATAAAATAATTACCTCCCTTTGCAATACTAAAATTCTCTAAATCCGCATTGATTCTAAAAACTGAAGCCAGACATATTCTAAACATTTTACGTTTATAAATAAAAATTATTATATTTAACGTACTCTATTTTACATCATTTAGACAGAGCCGTAGCTTGGTATTTTGCGAGGCAAAATAAACAGGCGCATTCCACCAGATCCGAAAAGTAGGTATGCTATTTCAACCCCATTTCTCTTGATTGGCGCCCTATGCGGTCGCATTCTCTACGCTTCTGCATCCCCTGCTATTTGGTAAATACAGTACACTATGTTGTACACAAGCAGTACCCTATGTTGTACAGAAACAGTACGCTATGTTGTACACAGACTGCAGTAAAACCTCGGTTTACCAGCATCATTAGCCCCCCCCCCCCTTCCTCCCCGCCCGGGAGATGCTCATAACACCCGTACATCAAAGCAGATTTTCAAATACAATGTAATCGATACTACTAACAGAATCGATATCGATGCTGCCTATTTTCTCACTGTAGGATGCTTCTTTTTTAGGTGGCATTAACATAGAGACTGTCCAGCGATACTCGCTTTTGTATTTTTTGTTATAATTTCGCGTTTAATTCGATACAGTATTGAGTTAAACATATTCAGCACTCGCCCTGCCTTGCTCGTATCAAGGTTCTCTTTATTTTACACACCTTTGTTAATTGTATTTGGAAGTGAGGAATATCTCATTTTTATTTCTTCATGGGCAGGCGGGAGGGGGGGGGGTTATGTTGCAGTTACTACAAGTCACAACACTGTTACAATACAGTTACAACTAATGTACGCTCCCACAGATGATGACCATACAATTGAAGATCGCCAACTGACATCGGGCAAAGGGAGAAGAAAAGAATCATCTGTACAAGAAAGATTACATAAATCTGGGCATAAATATCAGATTATATGTGTTCGTCATTGTATCTAGCACTAGAACTATTTACTTGAACATATTTTGATCATCTTGTAAAGCATCGATTGTAGATGAAGACTAATTATTTATTATTTTTTTTTTTTCTAAATTGTGTTCGTCTAGCGAAACATTTGTGACCTTTTCTCCGTTCATAACAAGTATGGTGACCGCTTTGATGTAGTTAGAATGACGTCAGCACCCTCCTCCACACACACACACACACCTCTGAGTGCAGGTTAAAGGTCAGATAATTAGTTTGCTATGGCTGGTTGGGACTGAGAGTATAATCACGCTACAGTGATTTTTTTTTAAACTGCTATTTTTTTTTAAATTTTACCAATGTCAAGGACGACATTAGAAATGAAATGGGCGGTTACTGTTTATAAAACAGCTGCTGTCCCCCCCCCCCGTCCAAAATTTTACTGACCATGAAACGTACATGTCACCTAACTCTTACTGACCATATATATATATATACGAACAATGCCTGACCTAGCCTATCAGACGCCCAGATGCATACATTTATTTTTGCCGCCTCTCCATAATATCGATTAAATTTGTTTTGTTTTTTCTTTTATTTGAAATTCTGTTAACAAATTTCATATATTTATTTCTACGTCTACTATTGGACTTAAGTTTAATCACCAAAGAAACACACAGATGTTTTGTGTTACTGGTAATTTGGTTATTTTACAGACACACACAGGTAAACGAAAATTTTTTTCAAAAATATTATTTTGTGAATTGGGTTGTCTGTGCATTGGCAGCCTTACTGGGGGAAAGAGGGGGGGGGGTGTCTCTGTATAATGGCAGCCCCTTTTTTTTATATGTGGCGACAATGCCAACCGTTTCTGTATCCCCCTCCCGCTCCCGAAATGGGCACCTTTTAAGATTCGGGATTAACTTTTTGTCTTCCAAAGTAGCAAATCTAAACTCTCGGCACATCTCATATAATAATCGATTAGTCATAAAGCCGGGAAGGGGAAATTTCTGTTATTCTGCCCAGTTTATATATATATATATATTTTTTAAATACTTAAATAATGATAAATGTTTTTAAAGAACCAACATGACCGTCTGCAGGTTGATTACGTCACATCAAGTACGTTGCCATAGTTAAGTGCAGTAATCAGACATTTAAGAATTTTAAAAAATCGGTTTATCTTTATTAATAATGATTTCTGTTGCCTGGAGTATTTTTGACTTTGTTTACCTTCATTTATATCACGTGATATTTTCTTTATAATCCGAATTTGATTTATTAACAAGGGAGGTCACTCATCTTTGGTCAAATTTTGTCACAATTTCGTGAATTATTTCTCTTTGCACATAAATTATTTCGCGATAATCATTTTAATGAAAAAAAAAATATAAAAAAAGTAAATATTTAGCAAAACTTGTTTTTTTCTTCTTACAAACTCAACTGAAAAAAAATGTTACGACTTGACTAACACAAAAAGGGACTTTAGAGTTTTGACATATCAAACTCTGATTATTTGTTTGTTTTATTTAAAGGGTTAATATTTTTACTATGAAACTTGAGTTATTTTATTTTAAATTGTTTGAAGAAACGTGACGACATAAGAGATGATCGAGACAACATTTCTCAGAGGCTTTTATTTAGTGTCACTCTGTACAGAACGTCAAGGAAAGCATGAACAACTTCTTGTTGAAAACTGAAACTGCAATTATATTGATCCGTGTATTTTTGAACATATTGATCTGTTTTTTGTTAAACACATTGATCTGTGTATTATTGAACACATTGATCTGTGTATTGTTGAACACATTGATCTGTGTATTGTTGAACATATTGATCTGTGTATTGTTGAACACATTGATCTGTGTATTGTTGAACACATTGATCTGTGTATTGTGGAACATATTGATCTGTGTATTGATGAACATATTGATCTGTGTATTTTTTAACATATTGATCTGTGTATTATTGAACACATTGATCTGTGTATTGTTGAACACATCGATCTGTGTATTATTGAACACATCGATCTGTGTATTGTTGAACACATCGATCTGTGTATTACTGAACACATCGATATGTGTATTATTGAACACATCGATCTGTGTATTTTTGAACACATCAATCTGTGTATTTTTTAACAAGTTTATCTATAAACTACTGTAAACATTGATATATGGTATTTAAAATAAAATACATTGTATGACGTCTAGTGTGTGATTCACTTTTAATGTTGAAACTGCAAAAAAAACAGACAACAGACAACAACAACTAGTGAACAAAACAAACAATCCATCCGCTGTTTATGTAACATCACGCGTTTAATAAATAGTCCAGTCTATTTAGTTTCACTGACAATTAGTTAGACACAAACAACTAGTACCCAGTGAAATTCTTCCACTAAATGTTTGGTGCTGACAAAGGAAATCTTGTCCGGCTGGTTTGCTCGTTTTCTTCCAAACATGTCGTCTGCCTCCATTCTAAAGCGTAATAGGTCAAGGTCATGCAACACATAACCTTTTTTTTTAAACACACTGGTCTTTTTTTTTTCAGGAAAGGTAGCATTGCAATAAAGGTAGCACTGTTGCAAACACAGTGCTACAATGGGGAATATAAAAGGATCAAATATCTCGCTCGAAGGGTTTCCTTTTTTTTTTTCCTTCCTTAAACCCGTATTTTAGGTAACCACATATAGTCATTATATGTTACCACATATAGTCATTATATGTTACCACATATAGTCAGTGTACGCTACATGTATGAGAAGAGAATCTTTAGCTATACAACAGGCAGCTTGAACGGTTTTGCCCAGTGGTCGTTTTTGTTGATTGTTTTTTTTCAAAATGAATTTATGAATGTCTTGTTTGTTTCAGTACCATGGTATAATGGGTCTGGAGCAGGTGTCGTACTGTCCGTTCACTGAGGTCGCCTGGTTCAAGTCCATGTACATTGAACCGGGCGTCGGCCCTGGGACACCGTAGTATCCGCCCCTGGCCAGGTCGCCCCCGTTCTGGAACAGCTGGTCCTTCTGTAGGTGTGTCGCAGCGTGGTGTTGGTGGTGATGGTGGTGGTGTGGGTGGTAGCTGTGGTTGTTGTGGCCGGGCGAAGTGGATGAGGTCAGAGGGGGCATCGCGGCGTGGCCCGCGGGCTGCTTCTGGGACAGGTCGCACGTGCTCGTCATCTCCGTCGGGTAGCCGGGGACGTCGAACGGGGTCTGGTGGTGGGGCTGACCTTTCCCGACCTCCGGCGAGTTGGAGGACGGGGGCGTTATGCTGCAAGCGTCCATCGCGGCGGTGGAGATGGGCACCGTGAAGTGGGGAGGGAGCGAGGAGTAAGTCTGGTGGTGCATGCGGCCCCCTGGGCTCATCAGGCTGGGAATGGTAAACGCCGGGATGATCTCCCTGTACGAGGGAAGATCTTTGTACGGCGACGCTAAATGATCTTTGTACGGCGACGCTAAATGATCTTTGTACACGGACGAGGATATGTGATCTATGTAGCTGGATGAAAGATGGTCTTTGTACGGGATGAAAGAGAACTGGTCCTTGACGGGGGTTTGGTCCCTGTAGAAATGGTCCCTGGGATCGAACCCATTGTCTTTGTCGTACGCCTGGGCGTGGCTGGATGATGATGATGATTCCGATTTGGAGGGGTAGCTGTAAAGGTTGTTCGAGTCTTTGTACGTGGCGGGATCCGGCTCCGGGGGCGTGAGAAGACTCGTCGGGGGGTCGGGGCTCAGAAACGGAACCTGGGATCGAGGGCTCGTTTTGATGACGGATTCCCTGTTGGCGTAGAGGCTTCTCAAAAAGTTGGACGCCGTCAACACGTCTGAGGCGCCTGGAGGCTTCTGGTGGGAGCTGAGCCAGGGGTCGTTGGCCGATGGCGTGTTTGTCGGGCAAACGCCAGGGTTTGGGCCCTGGTAAGATTTCGACATGTTTGTCTGTGCGTTCACGGCGCTTTTGTAGGGGTGTGACTCACCGGGGATGGGCGTGTCCGTGACGCCAGTCGTTGTGGGCACGACGGGGAGGTGGCGATTCATGGCCGCCTCCAGCTCAAGCACGGAGTTTCCCCCCGTCATGGCTATCGGGCTCGTGGAGAGTTTGTCCAGCTTCTGCTGCCCGGCCGATTTCCTCTTCCTCGCGGGGGAGTTACGCCCCTGCGCGACGTTCGACGAGTGCTGGATGACCCTGCGGTCCGCGAGAGCATTCGTGGTCTTTTTCATGGAGAGATCTTCCGGAGAAGAGGATGTCACGTGGTCGGGGTGCAAGGGAAAGATCATCGATCTCAGTCGATCGAACGCGATCGTGTCGCCTGCCTGGCCCGCGAGGAGCCCGTTCGATTTCAGGAGATCATCGACATGCGCGGCGGCGGCGACGGCTCCCCCGTTCACCAAAGTCTTCTCGCCGAGCTCCGCCGGGCCGCCGCTGTTCGTCCTTCGTCGCTTTCTCGGGTTCTCGTTCTTCCTCCGCTTCGTCGTCTTGCTGTCCGGCAACAGGTCACCGGACGTCTTGCCGCCAGGTGATGACCTGTGGCCAGTGTCGTCCGCGGGGGTGTCCGGTCTGGCTTTGGGCGACCTGTCCAAATGAGTCGTCTTCTCGGTGACCAGCGTGTCGTCGTCGCTCTTGGTGACTTTGCTGGAGATGACCATCGGAGACGTGTTGGATAAACCGTGTCGGTTTATATTGAGATTAGGAAGTCCACTAGTCTTAAGCTCTGGAAAAAAAAAGATTGAAATTTTAAAGACTTAAAGATACGCCTTATATTGAGGCTTAATCAGTGGCGTAGCGAGGGGTGGGCAAAGGGAGAGGACATCATGTCCCGTGCGCTAAATGGTATATTTTACATATTTTATATGGTTTTCGAATGGTGGGGGGGGGGAGCGCTAAAAAGGTATTGTGCCCCGGGCGCGATTTAAGCTCGCCTCGCCACTGCCACTGGGTTCAATTTGAGCCCCCAATTTGAATATTTATGACACACACATATATACATATATATATTTTAGCCGGATTTAAATATTTCTATTCTGTGCCGTCCCTGGTGGGTCATAGAATTCAAGGGGTGTCTGGATCGCGCTTTTCAAATAGCGTTCTTAGCATCACATTGAATAGAAAATAATTATTGAAATGTGTGTGGTCGTTTTAGGTATTACTGCATGTCAGTTTCCTAAGACAAAAGTGTTTCCATATTTTTAGCTGTCTTTAAAAATGGGAGGACTGTGTGTGGTGGAGTCTGCGGGGGGGGGGGGGGGGGGGGGATAAGGGAGTTAATACTGTTTTGTTTTGCTCCAAAATGTTTTCACCTTTCAGTTTGTCCTCCCTGAATCGACTGTTGGTGGCGCTGCTCATGGAAGACGTGACGTCACCGGTCAGTTGCCAGAGGTCAAATGCGGCCCCTTTGTTCTCTACGCCGCTGTAAGTTTTTGTTTTTTTAAAAAATCAGCATTAAAACAAAATATGGAGATTAGTGATGACGAAAGATGTTATGAATAAAAATAATGCTAGGGCGGGAGGGGGAGGGGAGGCAAACACGAGGCACATTTATCAAATGTAAAACATGTTACCAGAAATAAAGTTTTAAAAACAATTCCTGGCCTACGGTGTAAGACACAACAATATAGAATGCCGGGAACGTTAAAGAAAGGAAAAAATTCATTTGAATTCTCTTGAATTTGTTGGCATTTCGATTTAATCCCATCTGCTATATCTGATACAGAGCTAAGCAATATATATAAAACGGAACATTACGATAAATGACCGAAAGGGAAGAGTAAGAAGCAGACGAACATATGAGAGAAATTCGAGTAAAAAGCTCAGTAGCCATGGAGTGAAAGAAAGGAGGAAGACGACCATGTGTCACATGATGATGGTGGAGAGGATTGTGGCGATCCAGTGACCTACATATGCAACAGAGCCAAACCAAACAGGAGAAAGAAGACATGGAACAAAGTAGCCGCATGGTGTGTACACTGGACTTGACAATAAGGTTTACTTGTGACGATAGTTTAGGTTTAAACTAAACTTTATACCAGAACAACCCCGCCCCTCCTGAATATATTTATAGTTTACTTATCAAAGTGCAAGGAAGGAAGCGAAGACGATCACTTTGAACAAAAAAAAAATTGTGAACAGTAAACATCCTAACTGAGATAAGACATATTTTCAGTTTCATCCGCTTATCAATAGTTCACAATGCAGTAAACTAGTGTTGTTTTAGTCCCAGGTCATATTTTAGTTTCAGTTTTTATTTCGTTTTTTCTGTAATAATTTTAGTTTTCGTCTAGTTTTAGTCTTGCTTCTAATTTTAGTTTTAGTTTTAGTTCTCGTTGACGAAAAGTCAACATTTTCGTTAACGAAGGTTTTAGTTTTAGTTTTCGTGAACGAAAGCAACACTATATTTTAGTTTCAGTTTTTATTTCGTTTTTTCTGTAATAATTTCAGTTTTCGTCTAGATTTAGTCTTGCTGCTAATTTTAGTTTTAGTTTTAGTTCTCGTTGACGAAAAGTCAACATTTTCGTCAACGAAGGTTTTAGTTTTAGTTTTCGTCAACGAAAACAACACTACAGTAAACATCCTAACTGAGATATATTTTCAGTTTCATCCGCTTATCAATAGTTCACAATGCAGTAAACATCCTAACTGAGATAAGATATATTTTCAACTCTGTCCGCCATTATTAGCTGCACAATAAAGTCACTCAAACCTAACCCACTAATCGACTACACTGAAACAGCTGATCAGCACGGTGGGTGAGATTCAAACCAGCGACCTGTGTGCGACGGACGATGTGACGACAAACCAACTGCGCCACATCTACCGCCAAGTTTTTTCAAATGAATTACCGCCCACTCACCTGACGACGTAATTGATGGCCAGGATCGTCTGGTCCTCGGCGTTCTTGTTGTTGAGCAGCGTGGTGGCGCAGGTTTGAATCCAGACGTAGCCGCCATTTCTGTTCAGCAGGCGATAGTAGTCCGTCAACGCCTGGCCTTTGTTTAAAACTGGAGAGACGAAAATTAAAAAAAAATAAACTATTTCTTAAATTTTAAAATGGGAACAAACGTAAAAATACACCGGTACATATAGAATTTATCTGTGTGTCTGTGGCCACGGCATGTTTTGAGATTGTGTGTTCAGCCCACACGCTCAGTCGCCATTAAGTTCCCCCATATAAAGTCAGGACCCATTTACAGCTGCTTGGACTCGGAGGATTTAAAAAAAATTTCATCAGGAGATGGGGGAAAAAAAACTTGATTCTGATCAGAGGCGTACCTAGGATGGAAGGAGGAGGGGGGGGGGTCCGAATTCGAAAGTCTCCCCGGGCGCCAGCTTGAGGGGGGGGGGCCCCAAAATATTTTGTACATTAAATATTAAGTACATTATCTAATGTCATGGTGTCGAATGTGAAAGTGCAGGGGCCCCAAAAGAGGCTAAGCCCCCGCGGGCCTCCAAATCCCTAGGTTCGGCACTGGTTCTGACGGTTAAGCGCTCTACACCCCCTCGACCACCTGGTCTACTTGAAGAACTATTTTTTTTTTTTTTACAGTAAAACGAGAAACATAAAATATTTTAAAAAAAACCTCGTTTAAGAAAGAGCCTTACTGTCTTCGTGTGACTTTTTGAGGCTTTTCAGATCAGCCACGTGACACAGATCATACAAAAGTCTGTCTGTGACGTCATCAACGGTCAGCTCCATCAGGTCTGAGATTCTGTAGACAGACGAAACAATGAATGACTGATAAATATGTCAGGTACACATCGATATGGCCAGCAATTGTTTTCACTATGTCTGCTTTCCAAGTAAACGAACAGGTTTGGCAGTTCAAAGTAGGTCAGTATAACATTACTTAAACAACTAAGATGAGTTCGCAATACATGACTTTTAAAAACTTACATGGGTTCACAGAACATGACTTTTAACAACTTACATGGGTTCACTGCACATGACTTTTAACAACTTACATGGGTTCACTGAACATGACTTTTAACAACTTACATGGGTTCACAGAAGATGACTTTTAACAACTAACATGGGTTCACTGAACATGACTTTTAACAACTTACATGGGTTCACTGAACATGACTTCTAACAACTTACATGGGTTCACTGAACATGACTTTTAACAACTTACATGAGTTCACAGAAGATGACTTTTAACAACTAACATGGGTTCACTGAGCATGACTTTTAACAACTTACATGGGTTCACTGAACATGACTTTTAACAACTTACATGGGTTCACTGAACATGACTTTTAACAACTTACATGGGTTCACTGAAGATGACTTTTAACAACTTACATGGGTTCACTGAACATGACTTTTAACAACTTACATGGCTTCACAGAAGATGACTTTTAACAACTTACATGGGCTCACAGAAGATGACTTTAAAGTCAGGGCTTAGCCTGGTGATGAACGTGTCTTGCTCCAGCCGAAGTTCCGTGATGGTCGGTGGCGGTAGCGCAATGGCCATGCCCACCATTCCAAGCAGCGGGGGTTCAGATCCACTGGACTTGCCTCCTCTGTTCTTTCCCCCCTCCCCAATGATAGTCTCACTCATGCAGCTGCCGTATGATGACTGTGACCTAAATGTGCCCAGGATGTGCACCACCTGGATGTGAGAAAAATGAACATTTTATAATTTAAGTGCACAAGTATTTTTATTGGACTCAATAATTCTGGAACATTTATTTTTTTCAGAAAGAAGTAGATTAAATTACATAACATATCTGAAAGAAGTAGATTAAATTGCATAACATCTCTGAAAGAAGTAGATTAAATTGCAAAACATCTCTGAAAGAAGTAGATTAAATTACTTTAATATCGCAGAATGCAATAGATTAAATTACATAATATCCCAGAAAAGGTATAGCTAAAGGTCTTGGCTCCGATACCTGCTTAGTCCAAAACTATTGAAAATAAGTTCAAGAGGTCATAGGTATAAGGTCATAACATATTTTCTAAACGGTCTTGGTGTGACTGAGTGCATAGTTCCATTTCAAGCCTTGATATATTTAAAAATTGTAATTCCCGTCAGACGAAACAAAAAATAGAACGCCTTTTATTTGTATCAGCTATTGTTTAAAGTGGGCGTAGAGGCTAAAGGAACCAAGCCCTTACATTGTAGAATAAGCAAACATTGACTGTAATCAAGACCATTTGATTACAGTTTTATCAGTGTTGGTGTTTTATGGATTTATACATGACCTAGAGTAAGTAAAAGTTCCCTTAGCCCTAACGAGCCACCGGGGCAGATGAAGTGTAGAATTCATCTGTTTCTACAACCTCGGCATATGAAGGGATTGTGTGGTTAGCACAACGACCAGACGCCTTTACTTCCCCCAACTTTAAGTCAGGTACCCATTTAAAGCTGGGTGGACTTGAGGGACGACTTTGCACCAAATAACACGTGGGAAAATTTCCATGGTTCTAACAGAGGATCGAACCCAGAACTCTCAGGTCGACAGTCAAGGATCTACATCAATCGGCCATCCGTCCGTCCCACATGGCCTAGAGCAGTATGACATTTATTCTGCCGCTTTCTGGACTTGTAACTCGGTCACTCTGATAACGGCATGGGGCTTATTCAAAGATATTGTGTTGATGTTTAATTTGACTCACTCTGTATCCAGAGCTTTTGACCTGGACTCCACGTTTGGTCAGGGTTGACTTCATGCGCAGGGAAAAGGACTTGTGATTGCCCTGGTCAGGCTTCTTGACCATCATGTAGTCTGAGGAGAGGTTGAATAAATACGTGTAGGATCCAGTTAACTGAGTGAGTGTGTATTTTGGAATGTATCATGTGTGAGTGTGAGCATACAGCTGATTGTGTTTCTATGATTGTCTGTGTGTACACATGTGTAGATAAACAATAAGTGTCGGTATGGCAGCAAGTGTGATAGCGTGTGTGTGTGTGTGTGTGTGTCGGTAGGTTAACGTTTAAGTGTGTATTACAAGTGTGTGCGATTGTGTGTTTGTGTTAAACTGTGTGTTTAGGTGTTTTTGCTTGTATCTTTGTGTATTGAGTGTGTGTGTGTGTATGAGAGTGTGTATTGAGTGTGTGTGTGTGTGTGTATGAGAGTGTGTATTGAGTGTGTGTGTGTGTGTGTATGAGAGTGTGTATTGAGTGTGTGTGTGTGTGTATGAGAGTGTGTATTGGGTTTATGTGTGTGTGTATTGGTGTGTGTGTGTGTGTGTAGGAGAGTGTGTTCGTATCAAAGTGATATACGTGTGATATACGATAAGCAGGCTCTGCTATATAAACTACTTACTTTTGGACGACGGTGAACTGGGTCTTGGTGTTCCAGGGGATGACCCATCGTCTGACCCAGATCCAGGAGAACTTCCAGAACTTCCAACTGGTGAAATGAATCAACAGATAAAGTATTAACAGCAATACACGTTATTGTAACGTCGCGTCGTTATAACTATAACTATAACTATATATATATATATATATATATACTTATAAGGCGCATTTTTTGTCTGTCTGTCTGTCTGTCTGTCTGTTCCCTTATAACTCAAGATCCAGAAAAACAGATAACGTGAAATTTGTTACACATACACATAATTACATGGGGAAGGTTATAGGACAGGTTTCGTTTCATCTCGATGGGTAGTTTAATTGTAATTAATTTTTTTATTATTTTAGTATTTTACTGTATTAAAGTAATCTCGACGGCGCCATAAATAAAATTCCTCTGTGACGTCATTTCCTTATGATCGAATAGAACTTGCGCGCTGATGCTGTATTGTGCCTTTGTGATTCAAAGAATTGTTGATGTTTTTTCATGCTCTCTGATTTGTACAGTTTGAGGAAGGTAAAGGAATGAAGAAGGATTTTAGAAGAAGTGTGAAGCCATAATAATAAGTATATATATATATATATATATATATATATATATATAGAGAGAGAGAGAGAGAGAGAGAGGGGGAGGGAGGGAGGGAGGGAGGGAGGGAGGGAGGGATAAAGAGAGAGAGAGAGAGGGGCAGGGGGAGAGAGAGGAAAGGAGGGTAGGAGGGAGGGAGGGAGGAAGGGGAGAGAGGGAGGGAGGGGGATGGACAGGGGGAGAGAAGGAGGGGAGAGGGGGAGATGGGAGAGGGAGGGAGAGAGAGGGTGGGGGAGAGGGAGAGAGAGGGTGGGAGAGGGAGGGAGAGAGATGAAGAGTGAGGGGGGCAGGGAGGGAGAGAGGGAATGAGGGAGGGGGAAGAGGGAGAGAGCTGGAGAGGGGAGGGAGGGAGAAAGAAGGGAGTGAGAGAGGGGTTAGGGAGGGAGAGAGAGAGGGGAGGAAAGGAGAGAGGGTGAGAGAGGATGGGAGAAATGGGAGGAAGAGATAAAGAGAGAGAGGGGGCAGGGAGGGAGAGAGGGAAGGAGGAAGGGGGAGAGAAGGAGGGAGGGTGATGGACAGGGGGGAGAGAAGGAGGGGGAGAGGGGAGATGGCAGAGGGAGGGTGGGAGGGAGAGAAATGGGAGAGAGAGGGAGGGAGAAGGAGGGAGGGAGAAAGGGAGGGAGGGAGAGGGAGGGAGGGAGAAAGAGAGGAAGGGAGAGAGGGGGTAGGGAGAAAACAGAAGGTAAACAGAAAACCTTATTTTAAACCCGGGCAAAGCCGGGTACTTGCAACTAGTATATTTATATATATATATCTTAAGCATTTCGGGCAAGCCACACAGCCCATCATTATCACGTGGCTATGGAAACATTACATACTCCCCAATGACCCCCCCCCCACGGATACTCTCCCCCCCCCACCAGTGGCGAAGGGAACTTTGTTTAATTGACTTTACTATATGAAGCGTATAGAGCCTTAATAGAGCCTAACTCAGAACGAGGCTCGTCTGGCTTGTTCTATTGATAGCAGTTCTTGTATCTTTTATTTTTGTTTCTACGTAAAGACACACCAGTCCACCCCTTCCATCAATCCGCATCTCACTAAAAATGACAGACAGACTTACCAGATACAACGCACATGCCGAGATGTTCAGCCAGCTCCGTGTGGTCCTTAGGGTGGACATATTCAAATATACTTGACCCGGCCATTTCTACCTGCAAACAATAAGTCATGTTTTAAATATGTGTTGTTGTTGTTGTTGTTGTTGTAATTCTCCATAATGCGACAAAGATTCATTCATTCATTCATTCATACATTTTCAAAGTATTCCGTTGTTGTTTTGTTTTTATTGATTCTTACTTCCTCTGTTTGCTTATTTGGTGAGTAGTGTAATTTATAAAAGACGGTTTATTATCTGATGATTTTTGTTTAAATGTTGTAACTATTTAGTTGATTTATATTGTGTATGTTGATGTGAATTGTGTATGTTGATTTAGAATATAGCTATTGATTTGAATTGTATATGTTAATTTATATTGTGTATGTTGATTTCAAATGTGTATGTTGATTTAAAGTGCCCCTGTTGATTTAGATTATACCTGTTGATTTAAATTGTACCTGTTGATTTGTTGATTTAAATTGTACCTGTTGATTTAAATTGTACCTGTTGATTTAAATTGTACCTGTTGATTTAAATAGTACCTGTTGATTTAAATAGTACCTGTTGATTTAAATAGTACCTGTTGATTTAAATTGTACCTGTTGATTTAAATTGTACCTGTTGATTTAAATTGTACCTGTTGATTTAAATTGTACCTGTTTATAATTTGGCCGTTAATAGTTATTGCTGGTGTAGGTTGAAAGGAACGGTGGTTGATTGATGTTTTAACTATTAACTGTTAAATGTGGTTATTGACCTGGACAATTATGCATGAATCTATTGACTGTTTATTTGTGATGTTGATTTAGATTATTAGATTTCACCGTAAACCATCAACTATTGATTATTAGATTTCACTGTAAACCATCAACTATTGATTATTAGATTTCACTGTAAACCATCAACTATTGTTTATTAGATTTCACTGTAAACCATCAACTGTTGTTTATTAGATTTCACTGTAAACCATCAACTGTTGTTTATTAGATTTCACTGTAAACCATCAACTATTGTTTATTAGATTTCACTGTAAACCATCAACTATTGTTTATTAGATTTCACTGTAAACCATCAACTGTTGTTTATTAGATTACACCGTAAACCATCAACTGTTGATTATTAGATTACACCGTAAACCATCAACTGTTTATTATTAGATTACACTGTAAACCATCAACAATTGATTCATTTTATATTCGCTGATCGTCAAATTAGATCAAACTCTATTAATTACTCATTTAGGGTGTAAACTATTTATTGTGTGTGTTAAGGTCTGTAATCTATACCCTAGGCAGATTGTTTGTTTTGCTGTCCACTGCTCACACCCAGTACTGTCCACTGCTCACAGTCAGTACTGTCCACTGCTCACAGTCAGTACTGTCCACTGCTCACAGTCAGTACTGTCCACTGTTCAAGTCAGTGCTGTCCACTGTTCAAGTCAGTACTGTCAACTGCTCACAGTCAGTGTTGTCCACTGCTCACAGTCAGTACTGTCCACTGTTCAAGTCAGTACTGTCCACTGCTCACAGTCAGTGTTGTCCACTGTTCACAGTCAGTACTGTCCACTGCTCACACCCAATGCTGACCACTGCTCACAGTCAGTACTGTCCACTGCTCACAGTCAGTACTGTCCACTGCTCACACCCAGTGCTGACCACTGCTCACAGTCAGTACTGTCCACTGCTCACAGTCAGTACTGTCCACTGCTCACAGTCAGTACTGTCCACTGTTCAAGTCAGTGCTGTCCACTGCTCACAGTCAGTGTTGTCCACTGCTCACAGTCAGTACTGTCCACTGTTCATGTCAGTGCTGTCCATTGCTCACAGTCAGTGTTGTCCACTGCTCACAGTCAGTACTGTCCACTGTTCACAGTCAGTACTGTCCACTGCTCACACCCAGTGCTGACCACTGCTCACAGTCAGTACTGTCCACTGCTCACAGTCAGTACTGTCCACTGTTCAAGTCAGTGCTGTCCATCGCTCACAGTCAGTGTTGTCCACTGCTCACAGTCAGTGCTGTCCACTGTTCAAGTCAGTGCTGTCCACTGTTCACACCCAATACTGTCCACTGTTCACAGTCAGCGCTCACTGCAACAGACAAGTTTGTGTTTTTCTCAACCAAAGAAGGAATGACCCACAACACAAATGTGCATCCCCCGTGCGCCGCGGGGCTCTGCCCCCTTTCAATTAGCGTCCTGTCACGGGCAGCACCTTTAGTGCCCCCAGGGGCGAATCTTCCTAGCGGTGGGGTGGGTGGATGGGGGGGAGGAGCATCAAATTGATCTGGTACCACCCAGAGGACTATTCATTCTCGTTTGTCATCAAGGCGCGCACCCGCTGGGACAAGGAGCCGGGCGCCTCGGCGAACAATCATGAGCGCGCGCACAAACATTCACCAGCAGACGATACGAAGTTCCAGACAATTTGCACACACACACACGCGCGCTCAAAGACACACAAAGAAACACTGTATCAGTCAGTCAGAGCCAGGACCTAATAAAAGGGCTTCCAGAGATCTAGTTAACACGGTGTACCCCCATGATTGCAACCAGCTCCAGAACACGTCGCATCTCTAAACTACAAGCGACCTTGTATGATTGTTTATCTATAAATAACACTGCACCAAACCAACCAGTGTAATAATTCTGAAAATGTATAAAGCACGAATATCCATCCAAAACTTTTTTTTAAACAACTGATTATAAAAAAAAAACGTAATACAAAGCAATAATAAAAAGGTAAATATATGACCGAAATAGGACAAAAATATTTTAAATGAAATTGATTGTTACATAATGTGCTTATGCACAAATTTCTAGAGATATAAAGGGTTACTAGCCGGTTTCTACAGATCGTATGAGGCAAAATAATTAGTTAAGATCCTATTCGCATCAGATAGAATAGGAGTTAAAACGAGGAGGGGGCCCATTTGGCAGTGCGTAGGTGCCCGGGCGGGTGCTTATACTTAAGAACGGTTCTCAGTATACAAGTGGCAGTCACAACAAAAAGTATTGAAAAGTGTACACATATTGGCTCAAAAAAAAAAGAACTATCTGTCTCCAAATGTTAATAGATAAGAAAGAATTCATTTATACCGATTTTTACAATTATTTATTAAACATTATTTTTATCAAAGACAATCTCCAAATCTAAGTTAAAATAGTGAGTTTGTATATATATATATATACTCGATTGTATGCAAGATTGGCACGCTTCATACATTTCTGTTTTCCCGATCGTCTCCCTTCGAACGTACTCCTTCTTTATTTCTTTTGATCACAGTTATCTATCTTGCCTTGTAATTTACTTTAAAGAGAGGAAAATGGGGGGAGGGGGGATGTCAAGTGTCAAGAAGCTTGTCGTGTGCATAACAATTTGTGCACAGAAGATGCACCCACTCACGTGCCGGCGCTCGCTGGCCACGTAAATGTTTTTAAGTGTACACAAGGCGAGTACCCCATCTAGCCCCCCCCCCCCCACACCTCCCATCATGGCCGACGACCAATTGGAAAGCGTTTAAAAAAATGCGTGCTCCAAATATATATTTTCTTTGAATCTTCATTTAGATGTATCTTTTCTTCTTCTAGCAAAACAACGCTAACAGCTGTACGGTATATATATATATATATATATACACACTGTACTTAGCGAAAATATATTGTACATACTGTACGGTGTACACAATACTCCCCCCCCCCCTCTTAGCGAAACTGAAGGACTTATATTATCACGCCACGTGAACTCTTCTTTCACTTCAAGGAACAGCCATCGTCATCCAACCTTCCCGAGGGGTGGGGAGAGATGGGGGTGGGGGTGGGGTGGATGTCTGATGGGGATTTTCGACACGCTGTTATTTCTGGCTAAGACAGAGCTTTGGGAGTTGGTGGGAGTGGGGGGGGGAATTGAGATTAGGATTGGGGGGGGGGGTTTGGGAGGGAGGGGGCAGGGATAGGCGGTGGGGGGAGGACAAGTCAAATTATGTGCAGCTAAATTTGATTAAGCCGTATTTAAATGACCCCGGCGGAAGTAATCCACTTTGCAGGTGTTGATTGATCGTTCTGTGAGGGTAGGGGGGGAGGCGGAGGGAAAGAGAGAGGGGGGTGTCGTAAAGTGGTTGAGAGAAGATGGAGTGAGAGAGGGACGAGAGAAAATTGAGGAAATGATGTGTTGAAATGAGGAACGAGCATCACTCCGTTCAGATTGCAACTCTGCTGAGCTGGCTGGTTATCCTGGAAGAACTGGGCGGGGGGGGGGGGGGGGCATTAACTCCTCAGGCCACCCACTGAGGAATGGGGGGGGGGGAGGGAGGGAGCTTAAGACGCGATGCAATTCACTCAAACTGTTAATTATCAAGGGCTGTTGTACTCGTCTCTTAGAAAATGTGCAAATATTTGTACCCCCTAACCCCACCCCACAACTCCACTTCAACCCCCCCCCCTCCTTGCCGAATGTTAAGTAATGACCAGTTAGAATGTTGATCCGTTTGATTGAATAGGCCGAAGGGGGGTGGATTCAATTGTTTTTTGTTGTTTGTTTGTTTTCTGTGTCGCTAGCAGCTGACTGTTGCACGGTGGGATACGAAACAATTACCAGCGCCTGTAGAGGATGACCTCTTGAATCGTCTGGCACCACCCACCACTTTCCCCCCCCCCACCCCCGCCCCCTCATCATTCATATTCTGCATCGGTAGCGTTCATTTTAAGGTTGTTTTGTTTCATTTCACTCAGTGCAGTTGTCATAGCAATATCAGTTTATAAAGAATGTCTTTGTCGACGAGAATCCCACACAAACAGTTTTGATGATTCGGACATTGAATAAGGTGGGCGTGTTTTAAAAAGCTCTAGCTATTGTTCCGGCCTCTAGGACACGGAGTGTGTGTTATTATACATGGAATGTGTGTTTTTTTGTACATGGAGTGTGTGTTTTTTGTACATGGAGTGTGTGTTTTTGTACATGGAGTGTGTGTTTCTGTACATGGAGTGTGTGTTTCTGTACATAGAATGTGTGTTTCTGTACATAGAATGTGTGTTTTTGTACATGAAATGTGTGTTTTTGTACATAGAATGTGTGTTTTTGTACACGGAGTGTGTGTTTTTGTACACGTAGTGTGTGTTTTTGTACATGGAGTGTGTGTTTTTGTACATGGAGTGTGTGTTTCTGTACATAGAATGTGTGGTTTTGTACACGGAGCGTGTGTTTTTAATTTTATGAAGAAACTAATTGTGAATGAATTTTACTTATTGGCATATGAAATTATTTAATATCTTATACAACGATCATTATTCAGTAAATTTGAATAAATTAAGATGGAGAGACAGATAGATTGACAGACAGACAGACAGACAGATAGATAGATAGATAGATAGATAGATAGATAGATAGATAGATAGATAGATAGATAGATAGATAGATAGATAGATAGATAGGTAGATAGGTAGATAGGTAGATAGGTAGATAGGTAGATAGGTAGATAGATAGATAGATAGATAGATAGATAGATAGATAGATAGATAGATAGATAGATAGATAGATAGATAGATAGATAGATAGATAGATAGATAGATAGATAGATAGATAGATAGATAGATAGATAGATAGATAGATAGATAGATGACAGTACGACTCACCTGAGATAGCCCAAGGTATATAGACACAGTCTCTGATATGTACAAGAATCTGCCGTCACTGGCCAGTATAAAAGCAAACCCGTCCAGGGACTGAAACACATAACAAAAACAACTTAATCTCGTAACTCAATTTTGGACCAGTTCTTATTCAGGGATAGATCTCAAACTTACTTTACGTGTACATTCTACATGACTATACGAGATTATAATCATCTATACTCTCATTCATTTATATATTGTAGAATTACGAGGCGGAATTACCTGTTAGAAATGTTTATAATGTGAGCAATTTGTTTAGAGATTATCATGTGAACATAAACACGAAGCATTGCAATGTTGCATGAGTGCGCAAAAGATTGCAGCACATTTTTCAGTCCTATTTAGTTACCAAATTAGTTACATTTAGTATAATCCTTCAAAACTAAAGTCTGTAAAAAAATATCTAATGAGCTATAAAAATGAGCTTTTATTAAAATTCAGAAAAGTAAAAAAAAAAAAAATGTCATTGCATCATTTAAATATTTCTTTAGATTGTCATTAAAATAAATCAAAAGCGTGGGTGATTACAATATACTGAGCATGTCTTTACATTAGTTGACTAATAGCAATAAGTTAAAACAATAATACACATTATTTTTATTATACATCTAGATGAGCATCTTTACTTACATTACAAGTATTGATAATGTCTATATAAATAATAGCGGTGTGGGTTCTGCGTTAAATCGAAAGTAAAGAATAAATGCAACAGTATTCCAGTTTAAAATCGTCAAAACGTAAAAATAATAGTAATAAAAATCATGAAAAAATCGAATCTCCCCGAAACCAAAAATAACATAGCCTACTGATCAAACCTACAACTCTATGCAAAGGTTTTGCAGGGTACAACTAGTATATAGATATTAGTATGATAGAATTAGTCATAATTTTTAGAGCATTTTCGAAAACAAAATGCTCTATTGTCCCCGTTTTGTCTGTCCGTCCGTCTGTCCGTGTACACCCTAGATCTCAACAACCATAAGTCCTAGACCCATGATGTATATATCATTTTGTAGGTCTTGGCCTGCCAAGAAATGACTTTTTTTCATTTCGCGATCTGATCTCTCAGGGCCGTAAAAGGGGCCTTTGTACCGTTTTTTACTATATAAGCTATATTAATAAAGGAGCGCTATATCTCAGCAACTATAAGTCCTAGACCCGTGATGTATATATCATTTTGTAGGTCTTGGCCTGCCATGTGTACATCAAAAGTTCATTTCGCGATAGGACCTCTGAGGGCCGGGCTTCAGGGCTCCTAAGGAGCTTTATATTATATATACACCTTGTACGTTCAATAACCCGTTCATTTGGTGCGAAATACTGCAGCACGTAGTTTCACCAAGATTTATTAAGAAACTTATCAAATGAAATAGTAAGCTTGTGTTCTGAGTTTAATTGAAAGTATCAGAGCTATGCAACAATTGACGGAGTTTTCGGACGATTAAATGACTATAATTTAGAATGTTTTCAATTATGAGTCCTATTTCAGTAACCACAAACCACTTGTAGTTAGATTTAAGAGACAATAATTTTTTTTCAAATATAAAGAAACGTCTTTATAATTTTTTTTTTACAGATATATGCATTACACAATTGAATTTATAAACATTTCCAAAATTTACAAATATTTACTGAAAGCTAACAAACGTACTGATACATAATACGAAAATGCGCTAACACGTCCTGTGTCCAGAATGGAACAGGCTTAATTGCTTGTTTTTTTTACTTTTATGTGCATTTTAAGCTTTTTATTTTAATTTTTTTTTATATTGGAATGTACAACCCACGGGTTGTCATTATTTATTTTTTTCCAGCTTTTGTCTGTCCTATAGGTTTGACAACCATTTCTAGCCCCCGGCGACTCCAATACCTGTGTGTGTGCCAGTTTGGCCGTCTTGCTATGGCGGTAGGGACCTGGTATAATATGTGTATGAGCCAAGCAGGAAGGGAATCTCAAAAAAAAACATAGACAATCATAAAGTCCAAACACAGGGGTGGGGGTGGGGGGTATATTTTATTCCACCTGCCATTTTCCTGTCCATCTGGTCCAGTCAAATATTTTTTTTCTGGGAAGTAAGGGGGTGGGGGGAGGGGGGAAATGGGATGATGTACAATTCTAGCCCCGAGACGATTCGGACACTTCTGTCCATTTCACTATGATGTATGTCTTGACCTTACATGACCACTGAGCCAGTCACAGTACATCGTCCCCCTCCCCCCACCGCCTCTCTCACACACACACACACACAAACATCCGCGTGCTCAGGTGTGACTTGTCCAGTTTACGTAGAACCAGGGACGATACCACAAACCACGCTGAGTGTGTGTGTATGTGTGTGTGTATATGTGTGTATATATGTGTGTTGTGTGTGTGTGTAAGTGTTGTGTGTGTGTGTGTTTCCGTGGTTTGATAATTGGGGGTGGGGGGTGGAAGTCACAGAAACTATGGAGAGGGGAGTGTGTGGTGTGGGGGGGGGGGTTCAGTCAATGACATTCACTGAAGTGTAAAAATCACACAATTAAGTTGACCAAAATATGTGCAAAGTATGTAGCAGGGATGCCTTACCAGTGGCGTAGTGAGGGGGGCAAGGGGTGTCATCATGCCCCGAGCGCTACTCACAAAGGGGCGCCAAATGGTATATTTTACATATAATATTACATGGTTTTCGAATGGGGAGGGGGCGCTAAAAAAAGGGTATTGAGCCCGGGGTGCGAGCTAAGCTCGCTACGCCACTGTGCCAGATCGGTGTGATTGTTTGATGTATTTCTCAATGTCTGTAAAGTATGTATCAGGGATGCCAGATCGATGTGATTGTTTGATGTATTTCTCAATGTCTGTAAAGTATGTATCAGGGATGCCAGATCGATGTGATTGTTTGATGTATTTCTCAACGTCTGTAAAGTATATATCAGGGATGCCAGATCGATGTGATTGTTTGATGTATTTCTCAATGTCTGTAAAGTATATATCAGGGATGCCAGATCGATGTGATTGTTTGATGTATTTCTCAATGTCTGTAAAGTATGTATCAGTGATGTCAGATCGATGTGTTTGTTTGATGTATTTCTCAATGTCTGTAAAGTATGTATCAGGGATGCCAGATCGGTGTGATTGTTTGATGTATTTCTCAATGTCTGTAAAGTATGTATCAGTGATGTCAGATCGGTGTGATTGTTTGATGTATTTCTCAATGTCTGTAAAGTATGTATCAGTGATGTCAGATCGGTGTGATTGTTTGATGTATTTCTCAATGTCAGCATATTGTTTGTTTTTTAACGAAGTCGCAAAGTTCAACGAAAAACTTAAATCAATTTGAGAATTGATCGATGATATGGCTGTCAATCTGAAATAAAAAATCTATCAAGCGTAATCTATAAATAGGCCTTTCTATTTCCCTGTCTATCTTTCTAAGTATCTGTCTTAGTTCTCTCTGTGTATAATTGTATCTGTCTTATTTCTCTCTGTGTATAATTGTATCTGTCTTAGTTCTCTCTGTATAATTGTATCTGTCTTATTTCTCTGTGTATAATTGTATCTGTCTTAGTTCTCTCTGTATAATTGTATCTGTCTTAGTTCTCTCTGTATAATTGTATCTGTCTTAGTTCTCTCTGTATACCTGTATCTGTCTTAGTTCTCTCTGTATACCTGTATCTGTCTTAGTTATCTGTGTATATTTGTATTTGTCTTAGTTCTCTCTATATAATTATATCTGTCTTAGTTCTCTCTGTATAAATGTATCTGTCTTAGTTCTTTGTGTATAATTGCATCTGTCTTAGTTCTCTCTGTATAAATGTATCTGTCTTAGTTCTCTGTGTATAATTGCATCTGTCTTAGTTCTCTGTGTATAAATGCATCCGTCTTAGTTCTGTCTATATAATTGTATCTGTCTTAATTCTCTCTGTATAAATGTATATGTCTTAGTTCTCTGTGTATAAATGTATCTGTCTTAGTTCTCTGTGTATAATTGCATCTGTCTTAGTTCTGTCTATATAATTGTATGTCTTAGTTCTCTCTGTATAAATGTATCTGTCTTAGTTCTCTGTGTATAAATGTATCTGTCTTAGTTCTCTGTGTATAATTGCATCTGTCTTAGTTCTGTCTATATAATTGTATGTCTTAGTTCTCTCTGTATAAATGTATCTGTCTTAGTTCTCTGTGTATAAATGTATCTGTCTTAGTTCTCTGTGTATAATTGCATCTGTCTTAGTTCTGTCTATATAATTGTATGTCTTAGTTCTCTCTCTATAACTGTATCTGTCTTAGTTCTCTCTATATAATTGCATCTGTCTCTGTTCTCTCTGTGAAACAGTAGATACAGTAAGAAAAATAAATGTCCCTCTTACATCGAGGACTAAATATTCACTTCTTATTTTCTTCTTACTTTTTTTATGTTTTAACCCCCCCCACACCCTCACTACACTCCCTGCTCTGGACTTGACCAGATGACCCCCCTCCTCGCTCCCCTCTCTACCCCCCACTCACCCACCCCCTACACCCACCGCCCCTCTTATACAGCCATTCAATTTACTAAATTGAGGGGAAGCAATTTTGTCCTCGAGTCCCGTGAGGGACGGACGTGCATGGAATCGTCAACCAGGGAGGGGGGGACACTAGCCGGGGCGCTGGGGCGTTGGTCGGCTGGTTAAGACTCTCACTACAGCCCTGGTGGTAAACGGCCTGTCAGATGTGTTGGTTTACTGGGGGTGTTGTTTTGTTTTTTATTTCCACTGGTGTCAACCGATTTTTTTTTTTTGCTGGGTTTTTTTTTTTGTTCAATACGAATATGGCATTTGTTGCTGTTGCTTTTTGTTGGTAGGAGTTGTTTGGAATAGCTGTATGTAATCTGCTATTGTTGGTGGGAGGTGTTTGGGATAGCTGTATGTCATCTGCTGTTAATGTTGGTGGGAGTTGTTTAGAATAGCTGTATGTAATCTGCTATTGTTGGAGGGAGGTGTTTTGGAATAGCTGTATGTAATCTGCTGTTAATGTTGGTGGGAGGTGTTTGGAATAGCTTTATTTAACCTGCTGTTAATGTTGGTGGGTGTGTGTGTGTGATTGTATCTCGAATGAATGCGATTGTTGTGTCTGTTGTCGTTTGGTGTTCTTTTCTGTAACTGATTTACAGAAATCAATATTTTTGAGGGAATGCGAGGTGCCGATTAATTTTTATGTCTTCAAGTTGTTGAAAGAAAAAATTTCAGCTTATTAAATTTGTTTCACTAATGACTAGTATTTATGCAGCAGTTATTAGATGGTTAAAGCAGTGGTTGATATTGGTAAAATAAGTTGTTATTATTGACTCTGATGGTGTGTCCATATGTGAACCGATTTCTAGACCATTCTTGCCTCAGTAGCTTCTAATTGTTTATTTAGAATGCTTAATACCTCCACTCTGGCGAATTTCTTTTCAAAAAAAAAATTAGGTGTATATATATATATATATTCCAAAGCAATGTTTAAAACTGTGCACCAAAAAAAAAAATGGAATGTCTAAGGGCATTAAATCGTAGGTCGAAATTTTAACAAGTATTTCACACTAATATTCAGTAGTCTCCCTTTTCTTCTCTTTGATCTAGCCTCCCCTTGTTCAAGAGGGTGTGAAATGAAATTTGGCCAATATTTGAAGGAGGGCCCGTTTCGAACAAAAAATTCCAATCGCGTGGAGTCAAAACAAAGAGATGTGTCATGTAATGTCAAATATGTCTGACATCGCTACTTTGTCACACCCTGGCAACGCCTTCCCACCCTGTCTATAAATACATTTCAACTGGGACTTCCCTCAAAATAATGTTTAATTATTTGTTGGTTCGTCTGTTTGCATGAATATAACTGACGCATCTAGGGGAGGGCCCTTCCCACCCTCGCCCCCAACCCCCCCCGGCCAGGATCCTCAAGGGTGATGGGGGGTGGAATTTTAATCCTCCCCCACCCCCTGCTGCGGGCCCATAATTACCCCTCCCCCACCCCACCCGTCACCACCCCCACCTCCCAAGGTACATTAATAAATAGGACCTGGACGTTTTAGACGTTGTCTGCGGATCAGTGGCGAGTTGACGCACGCGATTAGCGACGACTTACCGACGACGTCCGAGTAAATAATCGGAGAACGCGCGGAATGTTTAGACGAACGAGAAGACCCCCCCCCCCACCACCGCCACCCTCCGTTTTCTGAGTGTGTGTGTGTGTGTGTGTGTGCTGCACCGGAAAGGGCGTGCGCCCAATTTATAAAGCGCATGTAGATGGTTGCTTGGCCCCTTAGTAGGGCGCGTGTTGTCTTCAGCCTACTGTGTGTGACGTCAAATACAGGAGTTTGTGTTTTTACTTTTTTTTTTTTGTCCTCATTGCAATGTAACTGCCGTTTGAACTCTGGGAAGGCCCCTTCCTCTTCCCCCCCCCCCATATCCCAACGTTGTTGTTTTTTTGTTTACCCACCACTAGCTGTTCTAGCCTCCTTTCCAGATATAGAATGGCGAACTATTCATATCGATTTAATCTAACATGACCATGCAAAATGTATAGACACATACCCATTTCAGGCATAAGGCAATAACTGTCGTTAGGAGGGGGAGGGAGGGAACTGTGTAGCCATAATGTAGGGAATATTGTTCGCAAGTAAAATAAAAACATCAAAGCTTTAAGTTATTGTTTTTTTCAGTTTATTTATTTTGTGAAATGCTGACGAATTTTTTTTCTCCAGAACCGGTTGATTCTGACAATATGGCTGACAGGCCACTGAACGTTAGACTAGCAGAGGTCATTACACTAGAGATTAAACGACAATCAGAGCAGGCAATCTCACGAGGGCCGCATGGGCCACATTTTGAAGTCACGAAGGCCGCATGTTCGACTTTTTTTTTTTAGTCAGTACATTATATAAATACATAAAGAAGATCAAGATAGACAGGCAGAAAGACAAACACATAGATAGATAGATAGATAGATAGATAGATAGATAGATAGATAGATAGATAGATAGATAGATAGATAGATAGATAGATAGATAGATAGATAGATAGATAGATAGATAGATAGATAGATAGATAGATAGATAGATAGATAGATAGATAGATAGATAGATAGATAGATGGATGGATGGATGGATGGATGGATGGATGGATGGATGGATGGATGGATGGATGGATGGATGGATGGATAGATAGATAGATAGATAGATAGATAGATAGATAGATAGATGGATGGATGGATGGATGGATGGATGGATGGATGGATGGATGGATGGATGGATGGATCGATGGATAGATAGATAGATAGATAGATAGATAGATAGATAGATAGATAGATAGATAGATAGATAGATAGATAGATAGATAGATAGATAGATAGATAGATAGATAGATAGATAGATAGATAGATAGATAGATAGTTTATTTTAATAACCTCAAAATAAAATAGGAAATCACCCCGAGCCACCAAAAAGGACCAAAACAAATGAATCAACTTCTGTTTGTTCTATAATTAACCCAAATTCACGTCAGACCAAAATTCTGACAGACAACAAAAAAAAAAATACCGCACATTAATCTGTATGGCTTTTTCTTTGTGTGTGTGTGTGTGGTTCTAGCACTGTCAAAAAACCTGTTTTGTCTCTCTCTATTCACTGAGAAAATCAAGACCTGCTCAAGAGGTCATGCGGCCCCCGGTGAACCGGATGGGGAACATCATAGACAGATTAACGCGAGCGAGCTGAAAGAAAGACAATTAAAAACATGAGGAGCTCACTTTTGTCTCCAATTGCCCCCCTCCCCTCTTTATTATTATTTTTTTTTTATTTTAAAATAATTAAAATGTAAATTTATGTTTGTTCCTGTGAATCCATGCGTCAAGCGTCCTTCACCCTGACTGGTCTCTTTTTTTTTTTTTATAAATTAAAACCTAACAGATATGGATTTGATTCTCTGTGTCTGTCTGTCTCTATGTACTTTTTTGTTCTGTTCGTCAACTCCAAGAGGAGGAGGAGGGAGGCACTGTTAGGGATGACGAAGATGAGCTTATTTAATATTTCATTACACCCCCCCCTCTGACATGACAGGGTTAGGGATACATCTGAAAGGGACACACACACACACAAATACTCTCATAAGGGGACGTGGTGGTAGTAGTGGGGGGGGAGGGAGTGGGTGGGTCGACAAGTTGATGACCCTTGTCCATTGTTCTTCTGACCTAGTTTTAAGTTTTTTTTTTTTGGTCATCGTAATCCAAGGCGTCACACTCCTCGCTCCGTCACTCGAGTTGACCTTTCTTACCCACCCACCCCCGTCCACCTTCCTCAACGGCTGGCCTCATTCACCTCTAGGGTTGTAACTACACCTGCTACGACAAAAAAAGATTTGACCCCCGTGAGGACAGGGGGCCATTTAATAACTAATAAAACACAAACTCGGAGTCTCTCCCCCGGGTGACCCTCCCCCCTTCCCCCCGGGTCATTGTGGTTCATTTGGGGGGGGGGGGCTCTTAAGGGTCGTCTTGGCACACTATGAAAACCACGTCTTACACAATAGCCATGGGCGTAGTAAGTTAGTCAAAAAAGTGGGAGGGGAGGGAGGGGGTCTCTATGTGGCTTAAAGAATGAATGTTCGTGGAGATGGGTGGGGAGGTGGGGTGTGAGAGGAGGGTGTAGAAGAAAAGGGAATTCACTCTGATACAATGTTCTAACCTCACCCTTTGGACATATCATTGTTCACCCATACCTCAACGGCCTTACCCCCACCCACCCACCCACCCCCTTCTCTCACTTTCTACTCACGTAAGATCTCTCACGCCGTCAGGTCAGGGAATGGGGGGGGGGGCGGCGATATGAACAAGAACTTAGTGTTCCCCACTCACGCGTCGCCTGACCTCTTTGCTCAGTTTGTTTCCCGATTACGACGCCCCCCTGACATGTTAGTTTTTTTTTTTTTTGCCCCCCTTCCGACTTCCACTGTTTTCTTCTCGTCTAAACAATGACATAATGTGTTTGCGACATCACCTTCCTCAACAATCCCCCTCCCTTCACCTTAACCGCACCATACCCCCCACCCCACTTTGTTCCTTTGCGGAAAGAAAACATTTACTTTCAAAACAACCCTAGACGCCCCCCCCCCCCATAGTTCCATCTCCCCACCCCCCGATCCACCCAAAATGTACACATACAAAAAAAAATATCCCGTTGATAGTTGTTTCCCCCCGTTGTAATTGGCCACAACCTCTATAGTAAACAAACAAAACAAAAATAAACAACAGTAAAATCTTTGAAAATAAAAAAAATAATAAATTAAATTAAATGCACACGGTGCCCTGTGCCCTAACCCCCTCCTCCCCCCTAATTTTGAGGACCCCTGGCGAGAGGTCTGGGCCATTCTCCAGTCCAGTCGTGAGTAACAGTCCGTGACTAAACGCGATATGACGGGGGGACTAACAAGAATGGTTTCTTACACAAACCTCTGTGGCTTCTTACGTTACCCTCCCTCGGCACAAAACAAAAAAACAAAATCTCGTGTGTTCACGTCGTCATCACGACCTTCACCTTCAGTGGCCTTAGCTAATCATAGCTTTAGCTTGAAGTCGGAAGAATAACAACAAAAGGAAAGGAAAAGAAAGAAAGAACAAAAAAAAACTCTTAGTCCGGCCATCGTAATTGCTGTAACGTTTGCGAGTCCATCTTTCAAAAGAAAACAACAATTGGGATGGGGAAGACCTCTAGCCCTGGTAGGACTGGTTACTTCTTTCTCCTAGATCCGGGCTAATGACCCCTTGATCCCGGCCGGGGCTTTTCTTCTGGTGGGTAATAAGACGGAACTGATGATGTCTAATAAAGGGCGCAAGGGAGGGGGGAGGCGGATGGCGGCGTGCGCGGCGGAGGTTACATGGGGTCACACCGGGGGGCGTTAAAGTAGCACTAGCCCCTTGATCCTCCTCGGTGGTGAAGGGGCTGCTAGGACCTCGGCACCCTCCGGGCACGCGCCTGGGTGTAAGTTAAGAAGTATTTTGTGCTAGACACTCACGGTAAATAGAAGTTAATCATACGTTGTAAGACTATCGCGGGGATAATGGTCACACTTGACAGACCGTGTAATTACAACCAATCAGATACCCTGGGATAAGGAATTTGTTTTACTGTTGTGTGGAAGGGAAAGGCAAACGGTGAACTTTTGTTCGCGCGTGCCAGACTTTTAGCTAAATTTATGGTTAAAACTGCGATAATTATGGTGATTAGAGTTTCAAAGCTTTATTCAAAATGAAACACCGGAATTTTAAGATATAAAACTATTGTTGTTTAATTTATTATAGCAGAGCATTTTCCGAATCATTTGGTTGCTTGATTGGTCCTATGTATTGTAAAGCTTTGTAATGTTTGCAAATATTGTTTGTTTTTTTAGTTAAGTAATAAAGAGTGATCGCACTGTCTCTTTTATAAATTGGACTTACATGACATAAATAAATTGAAATGTCGCATTTGTGGATAATGTCACAAGGTTGAAGGGGATTGGGCGGGGTTGATGCCCCAGGGGTAGAGTGATATGCAATGATCGATGATGGCTGTACGAGCCATATACATGTACAGGTGGGAGGGGCACTTGACAGTATTACCAGGCACGCCGAGAGGGGGGCGGGGGTCATTGCCAGGGGGCCCGCATCTGTAAGGGGCCCGGCCGCCCCGACCATGTCAATTTTTTCACTTATTGTTTATTAAGGGGCCCGCAATGATGTCCTGCCCCTGAGTATTACGACGGGGAGCTGGTGGGGCATTTTGGCTTTTTTTTTGTGTATACCTTGGTATTTCTATAAAACAAATGTTAAAAAAAAAACTGTTGCTGATCTTTAGTTCTTCTATTTCCTTGATGCTACCACTTCTGAATTCTTTAAAGAGTTAAAATAGTTGAAAGCAGGCACTTGCCCGGATGTAGAATTTGGAAAACTCGTTTTCTTCCAAGTGCCGGAAGAAATATTTAGGTTACAAGTGTCGAATTGGGGAATCATGCGCACACACACACGCGCGAGCGAACACAATAAGACACGGACATTTAATGAAAAACGGAAGTTTGTTTTTGTTGTTGTTGTTGTTGTTGAGGCCGTGCTATTGAAAGGGACAAGACAGGGCACCATCTACGGCATCGCCGGCACTAATTACCGCTCCAGCATACAAAAGAGGGGGGTGACGATAAATATCTTTAAAGAATAACCGGGTAGAGGTGGCAGAAGTGGCCAATCGCGTGGCTTCTAATGCATTCACGTCATGCGCAGAGCCCTTGTTTGCTTATCATGGGGATGGATCACTTCCTCGAGTCTGTTCCTCGCGTCACCTTTCAGTGTCCGGTTTACGGCACGTGGTAAGAGGAAGGGAAGGAAAAATGTAGCTATTGGTATTCCGGATGGGTTGGGTTTTTGTGTGTGTGTGTGTGTGGACTCAGGGAGGGGTCACTTTGTCTGATGCGTTACATAATGTCTAATGACATAACAGTGACAGGTGTCTCGTGATAACCGTTTTTTTTTTTTCGGTTTTTTTTTTTATTGTCTCAAAAAATATCGCAATTGATTGTTGAGAAAATATTCAGAAATTAAATTTCAAGCTTAAAAATAATTCGATAAACCGGATCAAACAACCCAACTGGCCCTGCTTCGCCCCTGCCCCCCTCCTAGTATACAAACGCCAAGTATGATAACTTGTGAACCACGGACTGAATTTGTAAACAATGCGTGTGACCTAAGGCGGAGACAACTTAATAGAAAACAAGAGTTGGCGGTACAGCAGACGTCAACATACCTGGAGTATATGCGTTCCATGACGAGATTCAAATGGGTCAACTAGGTCAAGCCTGGATGTGTGAGCTAGAAAATAAACAAATATAATAAAATATATCAAGTGCTCGCCTGCCTACGGGGAACTATTTAAGACATTCAAATTAGTAACAAATAGGTCTTAACATTTAATAAAGTCTAGTTTGATTTAATAGCCAACAGTAGGCCGGGGGGGGGGGGGTTAGGTTGAAAGAGAGGCAAATAAAAAGGTAGGAGGGGTGTTAGTAGCCAATAAAGGACTAGGGGCAGTGGCGTAGAGAGCTTAACTCGCGCCCGGGGCACAATACCTTTTGCCCCCCCTCCCATTCAAAAACCATATAATATTATAAGTAAAATATACCATTTGGACCCCATTTTTGAGAAGCGCCAGAGGCATGATTGTCCCCCCCCAAGCCTTTGCTCACCCCTCGTCACGTCACTGGCTAGGGGTTTATTTGGAAGATAAGAGAGAGAGAGAGAGGCAAAGAAAATTTGGGATAGGTGGAGGGCGTTACCTTTGGTTAGCTTGGAATGCGGCGGGCCCCCTTCCTGCGTCCACTGCGGGTCGCCGTGGCAGGAAAAGTCTCTCAGCTTCAAGTAGCTGATGGTCAGTCGGATGATGGACGCCTTGTCCAGCTGGCTGGTGATGGCGGCCGGAAGTGGCAGGAGCTTGGCCAGCTCGTAGAACTCGTAGTTCTCTTTGCCTCGCCTGGAGCGGGCAGCGTCACGTGACTTCTCCTTCCTTATCTCCAGAATACTGAAACAACGGAAGGAAGACAGTTTGAAAATACGGACAGAGAGAAGAAATCTACCACTTTCGGTCATTCTTTCCATTTGCGAGGGAATCGATGGCGGTTGGGTTTCGGGGGAGGAGGGGGAGAGGGAGGAGGAAACTTTAAAACGGTGGTCCCCAAACGTGTGCATCTGTTATTGGTTTAATTTATTTCTGTATATTTGTTTTATTGTAGAATTTCTTGGTTATCAGTTTATTTGCAATTTTATTTTCGTTGACTGACTCGTGAATCAATTAAAGCGAAAAAAAAAATCCATCGCCAAAATCGCAAAGTGACGTCACACGCTTTTACAGAGTGGCGTCTACCCCACCCCATACCCCTAACCCTTCAGAGTCACTCTGAGACTCCCTCGAATACAAATTTTAAGAACCACTTTAATAATATCATTGAAGTGATGAACTTGTTAAAAATGCAGCCAAAGTATAAGCATCAGTACGAAATACATCCAGTTTCGCCTTAAATAACACAACAATAATAGGATCTGGTGGTCCTGTAGGCCCAACAATAATAGGATCTGGTGGTCCTGTAGGCACAACAATAATAGAATCTGGTGGTCCTGTAGGCCCAACAATAATAGGATCTGGTGGTCCTGTAGGCACAACAATAATAGGATCTGCTGGTCCTGTAGGCACAGGTAAACTAGGCAACCACCAAAAGCCCTACCAGTCACAGTTGCCTCATTTCCTGGTTGTATTTCTATTTCGGCAAGGGGCATCTTAAGGGCACTTTTTGCCTGGGTCCCACACAAGTCTATGGAAGTCTCTGCTCCCTCCACCCCCACCCCCATAAACCTAAGAACGGTTCAGGCTGTAAGGACGGGTCATTTATCAATAGAACGACCATCGAACTTGTTGACCACTTTTTGTGACTCACAAGCAAGGATATAATGATTGCCTTAAAAGAAATATTGTATAGCGTGTTATATTCACTGTATCGGTTTGTATTGTGTTTTATATTGAATATCTGCCTATTCATTTTTTAACAGATTTTCCTCTATGATTTACTTTTTTTTTGTGTGCTAAATTTCACAATTTCACTAATTAAACCCTCGACCAACTCAAATAAATAAAAAGTCTAGCTCTGACTTCGATCCCGAACAAACCTAAAAAAAAAATGTAATAAAAATGGATCAAGATTTAAAAAAAAAGTCTATTCTCATATACTGGGATTCCCCCCCCCCCAACACACACACATACACACCCTTAACGTTCCACACCGTTCCCCTTCCTTCAAACGACCCGACCATCTTGAAAAAAAGTTCTAAATTAGACAGTGAATCTTAAATCCTTCAAAAAAATAAGACCCACTACAAAAAAAAAAATTCCTTCATCCGCCCCATCCATTCATTCTGATACCGGACTTGCTAATGTCGGAAAAATTGATTAAGCACAAATCCTTAGAATATAACTTTCATCAATCAGATTTTCACACTGCTTCAAAGGTTCGCCCATCTCGGGCGCCGAAATGGCAAATTTATTCATAGGTAGATTTGCCCGCGCAGAGCCGAAGGCTCTCCGAGCCCGCTTCCCGGTCTGACTGACTTCTTCCGCTCGTCAGGGAACATTTTTTTTTCAGGGTGAGGGTGGGGAGTCTCATGAACGTGTCCATCAAACCGGGTGCTCGGCTTTGGGGGGTGCTTCAAATTGATTTTGCGTTTTGCCCAGGGTTTTATTGTTTTTAATACCGTCCGGCCTCTTCATTGTCCGCCTTCTGGGTGCGGTTATGACGCTATTCTGGCGGTGATTGTGAAAGTTACACATCACACGGTGATTGTGTCCATTTCTTCCTACTCCTTTTTTTTTTTTGTTTTGTTTTTCAAAGTTGTTGTTTTCACCCCAACCCCCAACCCCACTGTTATTTATAATTATTTCTCTCTTGCCATTTTCTGTCTGAGCTTCTGAATTATTTCTTCTCCCCCCCCCTCCCCTTTAAATTTAACTTTACTGGTATATCTTTTCATCGATTGAAATAAATTTTAAAACTTTGGGGAGTGTGTGTATGGGACCGGGGCGGGCCGGGCTGTGGGTGGGGGGAGGGTGTGTGGTGTGGCGGTCAGATCAATAAAACAGTGAGATCTTTAGTTTAAGAAGATGTTGATGTTATATTTAGATATCTGGCATATCACACGTGACTCCTCAATACTTTCTTACACAATACATGGTACATTTCGGAGGCGGAGGGATGGGTGTGTGTGTGGCGGGGGGTGCATCATAGCCAAAAAGCTGTAAATACGCCAACCAGTGCTCTAGCCACTCCACCCAAGAGAATCACATTAGTTTACAATGTTCATGTTTATTAACGAAAAGATTTGTTTACTTAAAAAAAAAACGACTTGAAACATGTTTATTTTGTTCTCAAAGGTGTACAATTCGAGAATCCGTTATAGTAACACAGTGGACATAATACACAGCCATAGCGTTTTAATGTTTGCATTATGTCACCTTGGGGAGGGGAGGGGGTGGAAAGGGGGGACGGGACGATGTGATAGTGGGCGGAGACTTGTGACGTTTTTTACCAGGTTCGCGTAACACAATGGATGACAACGAGGAGTTAAACTGGGTTGAAATGTAATTAAAACACACACACATACACACACACATATGCACAGACAGACAGAATGACAGAAATTTATTTGTGAGGCACTTGTTGTTTTGGTCCATATTTAGAAACAGTTGGGAGAGAGGAGGGGAGGGGAGGGGGGAGGTTGGTGTTTGGAATGTATTTATATACAGAGAGGCCTCTAGGTAGTGTGTTGGGAGTATTTTTGAATTTGTGTGTGTGTGTGTGTCATTGTTAAAACTGTGAATTAAATAGGAAACGGAAAGAAAGAAAGAAAAAAGAATTGTATTTTAGCAGAAAAATCTCTCGATTGGTTATATTTGACCCTTACTCTCCATATCTTGAATCGGTTGACATTTAGATGAAGCAGGGATGGGTACATAATTTCAAAAGTCAATATAAATACAACACGTTTTAAGAAACAAATTTCAATAATTTCTTTTTTTTTTTTGTCCTTATTTCCTACTTGTGTGGTTTTTTTCTGGTTTAAAAGACCTGTTACTATTTTTTTAAATAAAGTTTGACATGTTGTTTAATTTTTTTTTAATTTTAATATAGGTTGGGTTCAGGAATGGACAATTGCATTTTTGTTCAAAAACCAAGATCATGCTAGTTAAAGACACTCCACGCTTCAAAAAACCAACATTACAAAATACGACAATAACTCTAGATCCGAAAGCCCTAAAACTCGAACAACTTGTAATACGAACAATGTTATTAATAAGGTTTTGCTCCATAGTCCGAACTTGCTTCGAAATTCGAACTCTTGAGATTAATATCGGTGTATTTTATTATTAAACTAGCTGTACCCTGCAAAACCTTTGCATAGAGTTATATCCCCTTAGGTTTGATCGGCAGGCTAGGTTATTTTTTGTTTCGGGCAGATCCGACTTTTTCATGAATGTATTTTAAACTGGAAGACTGTTGTATTAATTCTTTACTTTCGATTTAACGCCGAACCCAAATCGCTATTATTTTATTAGATATTCTACGTTTGCTTTGAAATCGAGAGTATTTAGTAGAAGAAAACATTACAGATGTTATCTGTCTACTATATTTCGTCATTTCTATGTCTTTTCTGTTCTGTGTTACTGTTCTCATGTCTCACCATTCAACTTCAGTAGTTTACTATTTAGTACATCGCCGATTAAATTTATTTACTGAGCAATTACCTATCTGTCCCGACTCATCCATATACATATCTCTCCTTCTGACTTACCCATCTACCTATCTCTCTCCTGACTCACCATCTACCAATCTCTGTCCTGACCCACTATCTTTCTATGTCTCGTTCTGACTCACCAATCTACCTATCTCTCTACTGACTCAATCTACCTATCTCTCATTCTGACTCACCATCTACCTATCTTTCTCCTGACTCACCGTCTACCTATCTCTCCTGACTCACGATCTACCTATCTATCATTCCACCCATTCATAAGCAACGTAACATCCATTCTTTTCACTAAAAAATGTACAAGCACCTTCCGTTGGGCTACTGTATCAAGGTCCCCTGACCAGCTGTGTGAGCTGAGGGCCCCCATAGCCCTTCCCCCTCCCGTTTTTTACAGCAAACTCAAAGAAGGAAAAAATATAGATTTCAAAAGCGACGGGGCCCCTCACGATTTAAGGGCCCATGAAAAGTCTTCGGGCTGGCCATCCCTTGCGGCGGGTCAAATGCTGTCGACGCAAGCACACATACAAACTCATACACATGCTTTCGCACGCACAAATACACACACAAACACACACACACCTCCTATTGACGTGTCTGTCTGGCTCCGAACCACCGATCTCAACCGACGCAGTGAGCAGTATGCTGCTCTAAACTTAATCCCGTCCCTTTTCTTCGCCGCTAATCCACTCCACGCTTCAAGAGCGCCACCCCTTAGCCCACCCCTGTACCATCCCCGCCCCCGCTCCTTGTACTACCCATCTTCACAAACGTACTCGGTACAATGACCTCTTCAAAGGGGAAATCATTCCGACTGCTTAGCATTGCTTCCCCTTCAAATTATTCATGTCTTTAATAAGAACCTTAATTTATTTCAGCCCCTTGTCTCAGTGATTGGCTAATCAAATTGCCGAACCAGTTTTCAGAGTTGGGGGAAAAAAAATAGAGGAAGGGGGGAGGGGACCCCTTTCGATAAACCAATTCCCGCCACAATAGCTGCGATTGGTTCCGGACAGAAGCGGTTTTCCTCAAGTTGCGGTCCTTGGCTGACAGAATTCTCCAGTATTTGGATTTAAAAAAAAAAAATTCTTTCTATGTATTGTCTATATTTTTAAAAAAATGCTAAGAATCTATAAAAATAAGTAAAATGTGTCAATGCAGTGGCAATAAATATTCATCAACTAGAGTGAAGTTATCCTGTTTCGGAATAAATAACACGATTGTTATTAACGTAGACACGCCCTTAAACCTGATGCGCATATGTAGGGTTACAGTACAGTATATTTATGTCTGTTTATATGTATGTCTGTTGATATGTATGTCTGTTTATATGTACGTCTGTTTAAATTCATGTCTGTTTATATTCATGTCTGTAGTTATTTATTTATTTATTTATGTCTGTTTACATGTACGTCTGGTTATATTTATTTCTGTTTATATATATATGTTTGTTTATATTTATGTCTGTTTATATTTACGCCTGTATTTATTTATTTATGATCTATTTACATGTACGTCTGGTTATATTTATGTCTGTTTGTATGTACGTCTGGTTATATTTATGTCTGTTTACATTAATCATAAAGTACTATTGATATATCACCTGTGATAGTACACCCAGACTTTCATCGACCATGTTTCTATGTTGTTATTTGACTGGCACAAGATTGCAAATTATTTCAAATGTAACTGATCATTACAACCAAGCCTTGATGATACAGCCACTGACTAACAACAACATATTAAAATTCAATTTGAACATTCCCAATTCACCCACGATACATTTGTTTCATAGTAATGTTTTTGTAATGAAAACTGTATGGATTAAGGAAAACAACTCGGGGGGAGGGGGGGGAGACTAAGAGAGACAGACAGAGATACCAAAAGACAGAAAAGAATCAGAGAGAGAAAGATAGAGAAAGAAGTAGATGCATGAAGAGGGAATGAGTTAAAGAAAACAAGCAATTAAGCCTGTTCCATTCTGGACACAGGACGTGTTAGCGCATTTTTATGTTATGTATCAGTACGTTTGTTATCTTTCAGTAAATATTTGTAAATTTTGGAAATGTTTATAAATTCAATTTTGTAATGCATATATCTGTAAAAAAAATATTATAAAGACGTTTCTTCATATTTGAAAAAAAAATTATTTTCTCTTAAATCTAACTACAAGTGGTTTGTGGTTACTGAAATAGGACTCATAATTGAAAACATTCGAAATTGTAGTCATTTAATCGTCCGAAAACTCCGTCAATTGTTGCATAGCTCTGATACTTTCAATTAAACTCAGAACACAAGCTTTCTATTTCATTTGATGAGTTTCTTAATAAATCTTGGTGAAACTACGTGCTGCAGTATTTCGCACCAAATGAATGGGTTATTGAACGTACAAGATGTAGAATGGGGCCATATATATAATATATAAGCCCCTTAGGAGCCCTGAAGCCGGCCCTCAGAGGTCCTATCGCGAAATGAACTTTTGATGTACACTTGGCAGGCCAAGACCTAAAAAATGATATATACATCATGGTCTAGGACTTATAGTTGCTGAGATCTACGGCGCTCCTTTGTTAATATAGGTTATGTAGTAAAAAACGGTACTTTTATAAGTCCCCTTTTACGGCCCTCAGAGGTAAGATCGCGAAATGGAAAAAAGTCATTTCTTGGCAGGCCAAGACCTACAAAATGATATATACATCATGGGTCTAGGACTTATGGTTGTTGAGATATAGGGTGATGACAGACAGACAGACAGACAGACAGACAGACAAAACGGGGACAATAGAGCATTTTTTTCGAAAATGGTCTAAAAAGACAGAGAAGTTTTTGTTCTTTGGGTCGGTCTGAAAAAGGTGGGAGGGGGAGGGGGGCGGGGTAGGAGTGTGACAAAGTGCACGTCAAAGACACAAAAGAAAGTAAAGGTGGGTGGGGAGAAAAAAGGTTTGTAGATGGCTGTGTGTGTGTGTGTGTGTGTGAGAGAGAGAGAGAGAGAGAGAGAGAGAGAGAGATGTAAGGTCCGAGACTCTCGTGGTGCCCTATTAAATCAACCCCTGAATGTAATCAGTAGTTAGGGAAGAACGGGAGGTAATTACGGTGGCCAAAGTGTGGCAACTAGACTTAATTTCATTGTCCTCCCAGTGGACTCCCTTGGCTGGAAGGATTGTGGTGGGGTGGGGGGGGGGTGGGAGTGAATAGGATAGAGAGGGGAAGGACATTAAAAAAAACTATTTCTGAGGAGGAGAGAGAGAGAGGGAGGGAGAGGGAGAACCGGTCCCCCCCCCAGCCAGAACATAACTCTGTAGGAGTCGCAGGAACATTTTCTCAAGTGACCCTCTGCTTCTCTCCCTTGATTTGACGGTCAAATGTCCAGTGGTTTTTTTTTTATATGTCTGTTTCAATTTAAGTGTGTTTGTATTTAGCGATGGGTCGGTGTCAGTGTGTTGGCGTCAGTGTGTTTGTGTTTCTGTGCAATATTGTATTTTCGTATCTCGATATACATTTATTCATATAGCTTATAAAATCTAATTTTTCTTCTCTCTCTCTCTCTCTCTCTCTCTATATATATATATATATATATATATGCACGGCTTGAAAAACGCAAAATGAAATATATTTACTAAGTCTTTATCTTCTTTATCTTTAGCAAAAAGTAGTTGTATTGAAGTAAAGCACTTTGAATAAAAATAAAACTACGTCCAGCAGAACACACCTCCCCCCTCCCCCTTGTCAATAATAAGTGTTTCTCTACCTTTCACATTTCCGGAAGTAGCTTAAATGCGGTAACGATGGTAACGCAGCAGCATCATACACCAGAGTTCGCCACTATAACAAACAAGCTATAAGAGAACGTTGGATATTTCACCTCAAGGTAAAAAAAAATATGCACCAACATGCTGCTGCATAGGGTAGGAGAACAATAATAAAAATTTATTTGTTTCTGTGGGTGGTTTCTTTTAAAATCAAACCATTATGGTTTATAAATAAAACCAATTAGTTTTTCCCCCCCATCATGAAAACAAGAAGCATTCTCTGAATTTCTCTTTTTTTTTTATAGATGACGTATAAATCGGTTTCCATCCCAACAAATCAATCATCAGTGACTCAAAAACATTCCTTAATCATTTATCAATCTATCACCAATCATTCAACGCTCAACACTTAATCTTTTCATGCGGAGTGTCATGCTCTGAACTGAGAGCATATGTGTAGGTTACATACCGCATTACAGAATCTTCTAACGGAAGCCGACCTCGGGGCGTAGCGAGCTTAATTCGCGCCCGGGGCACAATACCTGTTTAGCGCCCCTCTTATTCGAAAACCATATATTATTATATGTAAAATGTATGTATGTGGTACCCTAAGTAAAAAAAATACGGGTTCGGTCGGACCGAACCGTAGCCACTGCCTGAAAAAAAAAACAATAACTGCCTGCGGCCATCACAGCTGATGGAACAGCCAAGGTCAAGGCAAAGCCTTCACATGCTTCCTTCCTGTTTTTGATTTGTTTATTTCACCCCTCCCCCACCCCCCAACCCCCGTCCCCCTATCTAAGGCCAGACGGAGAAACAGTTTTAGATCGACTCATCATTTGGGCTAAATGATCTTTATTCCCGCGTCCATGGGCGTTTCCCTCCACTTCAATGGAATTGAATCGATGGATCTAGTCACATTTTGAGATTGGGTGGAACCGATTCGTTTAAAAAAAAAAAAAAGAATACAAATGGCAAATACAACATTCAGAAGTTGGCCATTCGAGCCCCCCCCCCTTCCCCCCAAAGTTGCCCCACTTTTGCTGACTGCGCATCACAAAATACCATCAGAGCAGTCGTCACTTTTTTTTTCCACTAAAGGCGAAACAAACAAGTCTCGCCTGGTTGGATGTCGTAATGTTCTGTCAGCCATTCTCATTGATACCTCACACTTGCCAAACAGGGCCGTTCTTAGCTCTGTGTAGGCCCTGTAGGTGCCATACATCGAGCCCTTTGTAAAACTACCTTTCTGTGCACCAAGTTTTTATATGGTTAATACCGGAACGGGAAAGGGAAGGAGGGAGGGAGAGAGAGAGAGAGAGAGAGAGACAGAGAGAGAGAGAGGAGGGAGAGATGCATAAACGGTCGCAAGTTCGCCCATCCTTTAAGAATGGCTCGGCTGTTGGTTATCTTATACCTCACTCGTCCATATTACATTTATAAACTATATGTTGTTGTTTCGTTACTTTTGTTTACTGATTTATTTATTTATTTTGTTTTTTTTTAGATTGACCGCGGTGTCGATCTCAAGGTCCCGGGTTCGATCTTCGGTGAGAACCAATAGAATTTTTTTTCCCCACGTACTGGTGGAAGATGGTTGAGACACATTTAAATGGGGGGGGGGGTGCCTGACTTAAGTTTGAGGGAAGTTGGGTCCTGTGATAGCCAGACAATCGTTTCAAATGCCGCGTCTACAGAAAGATGAATTTTACACTTTCATCTGCCTCCCAATGGCCTTCAAGGTCTGAGGGAACGTATCTTCCGTGAACCTCCACAAGAAATGATTACATAACTTGGCGAGATAATCTCCCCCTTCCCCCCCCCCCCCCCATTTACGATTATTTTTTTATTCCCTCGTTTTAAAAGCTCAACGTTTCTCTAATTAATGCAAATTAGGGAAGCGCGAATTTATCATAATGGCTAAAAGCTGATGTCAAAAAAAATGAGGTGTGAGGGCTAAAGGGGGGGTGAGGGTGTAAAGATGTATCCTGTGGTCGTAAATTCCAGTCAGTTGTGGGTTAGGTTGGTTTGTGGGGGAGGGTTTGAGGGGAGAGGAGGGGGAGAGGACGACAGTTGGAGAAAACTTGACTGAAAAAGGTCCACACACACACACACACAAACAGGTGGAGATGGTCGGGGAATGGGGGGGGGGGGTAGAAATGAAGTGTGGGTGGGGATATGAAGTGGGGGGGGGGGAAGGGCGGGAACGGGACTCAGTTACATGGGTCTAACCTGGTGTTAACAATTTTAAAAAACAAGGGTCACAAGGGGAGAAAATAATAATAATAATAAAAAAAAGAGTTCCCTGTCCTCGTCGTATCACAACGGTCGCGGGTTTATTTTTTCATCCCTTTTGGTGTGTGAAATTTGTTTTTCCAACTTCTGGACATAATCAACAAAGAATTTTTTATTCAGTTTCTGGTGAACTGATTTTACAACTATTTGTTCACGATTAGTCCAACCAACGGGTGTGATGATGATGAGAGGTGACACTGTGCCCCGCCCACTGGAGTAATTACAAACATTAAAAAAAAAAAAAAATATATATATATATATATATATATATATATATGGTTTTTGTTGTTGTAGTTTTAACCGGGAAGATATCCGCACGAAACCGCCTAAGTATTTTCCGCCCCATTATGCTCAGCTCAAAAATGGATACAAACCTCCCAATTGTTTCCCCGCACAAAACCGCCACAAAATGCTTTTGCTTTAAACGGCTACAATATAAACACAGCAAAGAGAAATTCCTAACGTCCGTTATCAACAATCTTTAAAAGTTCAGAAATCTTGACCAATCAATAAACTTGCAATTTAATCCAAAAATATCTGTTGCGCCCTTAGGGAAAGACCGCGCAAGACCCCCCCCCCCTCCCACGCCTGGGCGGAGGGATGGGGTGCAAAGAAAGATTATTGCGGCACCTATCTTTGGACTATGATATTTATATATATATATATTTATCGGGGCAAAAACACCCAGCGACCTCCCCCCCCCCACCCTCCCCCACCCCCCCAAACTTAAGTCAGGTACCCAATTTAAAGTTGGGTGAACTTGATGTAATTTTAACCATCTTTCACCCCAGGACCATGATTAATTATTCCCTTGTCGCCCAGTTAGATATTGAGTTTTCGTGGGTCAACGAAATAAAACAAGAATAAACATTTCGAGCTAATGAACATGAATAAAAACTACTGAAGCAATGTTGTTTCTTTGGTTGTTTTTTTTTATGAAAATCCCATCTTGAGATGTTTTTGTACAATTTTTTATTTAAAAAAAGCAATGCATGGGTTTCCTGCCATTACTGACGAAGTCGCAGGGTGTATTTGGCAGATCGCAGAGTGTATTTGGCAGATCGCAGGGTGTATTTGGCAGATCGCAGGGTGTATTTGGCAGATCGCAGGGTGTAATTTGGCAGATACGACAAGCTGCGAATGCCTCAGTTTTTTTTTCCTATTAGCTGTGGGAGTATGCAATAACTCCTCATGGGCGTGATCCAGGTATATGGAATAGTGCAGGGGTCCCCCAAACCCCCCGGGGCCGCTGACAGTTACCGGTCCGTGAAACAAATGTTACTAGGCCGCCCAAGAATCAGAAAAAAAAAAAAAAAACTCCTCTTTATTTATGTATCTCGTGATTGTGCGACTTTCCATGGACGATAAGTAATCAACGCCTCCCTCCCCCCCCCCCAGTGGGCCGCGGTTAAATTATCAAACGCTGACCAGTCTGTGTTGAGAAAAGTTTGGGGAACACTGTTATAGTGGACGGCATTTGGATGACTGACCTGTTTGCAAGCTGCGATTATTATGGTTTTGGTTAAACCTATTGATCCATTCACAGTCGCCGGGCGACTTTTATTCCTGTCATGACATGCACATTGTAAGGTTTAATATTTATGTATTATTTGTCACCTCTTAACAGAGGGAGAAGGAAGGAATTTCTAGAGATATTTTGTAGCATCACCTTTCAGATGATAGGTAAGATTTTTTTTTTTTTTTTATAATTTTTTTTTATAATTTTTTTTTTTTTTTTTTTTTTTTTTAACGCCGCCATTGCCAGCATGGTAGGGTGTAGTGTGCCTACCACACCAGCACTATTGGCGGCGCTGATGCACGTCTGCCATGCCTACAGAGCGGCGGGGTGAATGTGCCCGCTATCATCTGCAGGGATGGCAGAAAGATGGGTTTTAATCCTTGCCCAAACTGGCCAGACCAGCAGGGTGTGTGTACTGCCGATCGGCCAGAATGGCAAGGAATAGGGTTTTTCCTGCCACTCGGACGGAGGGGAGGGTGTAGTGTGCCTGTACCCTCTGCCCGAAAAGGCAGGCTGCGCAGGTGTGCTTGAGTGGGACAGAGTGGAAGGGTGTTGTGTGCCGACCACATCCGTCACCACCGCCAGCTGAGAACACTGCGGTCTCGGATAGTCCTCACTGACCACAATACTACCACCCTCGCATGTAATGGGTTTTTTTTCCTGACTAGAGAACCCCTATGATCCATCCCCCGTGGATCATGGTATGTCTCTCAGACCAGGAAGGTGAGCTCACAAAATATCATGTCAAAATATTTTGTGATACTCTACCAATTTACATGATAGGTAAGAGATGTTATTCGACTTTTAGCTATTAATTCTAATTATGTCTGCATTTGTTTTAATATTAGTACGTAATGAAATAAGTTTAATGCTGGGTTTTGTTTGCATAAAATTAAGGTTTAACGATTTTTTTTCAATTAAATAAAACATTTTTATACATTTTTTTTTATAATTCACATAAATTTTATTTTTAAAGAATGCTCTACCACATAAAATTTATTATATTGTTTTTTTCCGTTTTAAAAATCAAAATATCTTTTTTGTTTAAAGCTTCAATTGGCTATTCTCCTGAAACTTGTTGTCTCCCTTTATAAAACTGATTTAAGACATTTTATTTTAAACTGATTTTAAATATTAATTTAAAATGGTTTTTTTTTCTTCTTTTTCTGTTCATTCTCTCTGGAACTGTGCAGAATCTAGTAATACACTTTAAGAGGTGGGCTTATGCCTGATGGGGCCCCCATGGACGCAGAAGAAAATATTGGGTCCCTTTAATAAAAAAACACACATGTTCAAGAGTGTAAAGTTTGGCACCGTGGGTTTTTACAAAAGTCGGGGCCCCGTGTGCGTGCCTGGTAGGCCCAGTCCTTAAATTCACGAGTATATATACTTTTTTTTTTAGTATGTATGTTAGCTCTTTAATTCTCTCTCGACAGCAGTAGACAATATTGAATTGTGTCAAGTGTCGCTCACAATATTGTATTGTGTCAAGTGTCGCTCACAATATTGTATTGTGTCAAGTATCGCTCACAATATTGATTGCGTAAAGTATCGCTCACAATATTGATTGCGTCAAGTATCGCTCACAATATTGTATTGCGTAAAGTATCGCTCCCAATATTGTATTGCGTCAAGTATCGCTCACAATATTGTATTGTGTCAACTATCGCTCACAATATTGCATTGTGTCAAGTATCGCTCACAATATTGTATTGTGTCAAGTATCGCTCACAATATTGACACGGTCCATCAGAATGCTGCCTCTTAAAAGAATCCCGCCTTCTGCATTTTTCAAAAGTTCGGCCAGGGCGCCACTAACGTCAGTGGCGCCACCCTTTCCAAATGTTCTCACTCCGTGTACGACGAATGCACATGAACTTTTGACCTAATCAACAGCGAGGTCACAAATGAAATCTATAATACAACAGTCCACTTGGGCATATAATTATAAATAGTAAAGCAGTGTTTTTTTTCCCTTGAATTTTAATTGCAAAAGGCGACACAAATGTAAAGCCAAGGATTAAATGAAACTTAGAGTGTAATTTAATATTTTGGCGTTTCTCTCTCTCTCTCTCTCTCTCTCTCTCTCTCTCTTCTCTCTCTCTCTCTCTCTCTCTCTCTCTCTCTCTCTCTCTCTCTCTCTCCCTCTGCAAGATGAATAATGGTTTCCCTTTGCATTTGTATAAAAATAAAAAGTCAAGACAGGAAGAAGCCAAAAATAGACTGTACCGGAAATTATAAACAGAAGTGAAGAGGGCGGGAGAGTAAACTGTATTTATGTTATCACTATTTTTAAATAAAGTATATTGCAGCTTTAAATATTGTAATTTTTTTTAATGCATGCAGAGGGTATACACATTTTTAAACGACTCAAAGTAAACACCGCTCAAGGCCATGAAGAAGTTTGAATTCCTAGTCCGTCATTATTGTGTAAGGAAGGCAGAGTCTAGCTAAGTCCTGTGTATCAGTGATGTAATGCTATTGAATATGTTATTGTCTAAGTAATACAGTTATAGTAATATTGTAGCTGTGGATCATCTATATTAGTGTTATCATAGTGTGTAATGATCCACTGGTGCTGTAGTGGACCATGTCTATGATCACAACTAAGTAATTATTTAGGTCTACTTGTGTGCTCGAGCCATATTATCGTCTTGTGGTACTGTTATCAACATTGCCTTTAAAATTTCTTCAATTAGAGAACACAAAAATTGTTATAGAATGTAACAGAGAGAGAATGAGAGAGAGAGAGAGAGAGAGGGAGAGTACAAAACGTGTATTCTACGGTGTCATATTTTTTTTTGTCTTGTTGGGATTTTAAAGTTGTAAAAAAATCCTCTGATGGTGGGGGGGGGGAGGCTAACAAGCCGCTGGGACAGCTCAGCGCCCCATTAATCATGTTTTAAATTATTCCCGTCTTTCCCACCGCATCCCTCCCCCCCCCACACACCTCCACCGTTTTAAATGACTGAAAAACTGTGTCCCTCCCTCCCCTCCCCTGCCCAGTCACATTATCGCCTTGGTTGTAATAGTTGACAGGTAGGACAACATTAAAAGTTGAAGTAGGTGGGGGGGGGAGGTCATTGCGGGACAAGGAACAATGTCGCCTATTGAGGTGATTCTTATTTTGTCCCCCCCCCCTTTTTTTTTTCTTCATCTGGTGGAAAGATTCGGTTCTGTCCATGAGACGACTCATTGCGCATGTCCGTCACTGACCCACGTAGACAGTTTAAACGATTTTCGCTCACAGTGTTAAGGATCAACAGAAAGGCATTATTTTTACAACGTTTTTTTCTTAACTTCACTTCTTGTCTGTTTGTTTGTTTTATTGATTGATTGTTTGTTTGTCTGTACGCGGAAATTGGCAATCCAATTTCCGATAAGCTGATACTTTCAATAAAAACTCAGAACATGACCTTAGTTTTGCTCAATCATGTCAGGAATTTTTCGCTACAGAAATTTTAAAAAAATCGTTGTTTTTTTTTTGTAAAAACCACATTTTTGCGGATCATCAGCTGATAAACCCCTGACGATTTTTTTTCCGTTTTACCCAAGAAATAAAAGTCAACGTGTTCAAATTCATTCAGTTTTTATTTACTCCACCAAATTTGTTCTTTAGTATTAGTACAATACTGCTCACATTATATATATATATATATATATATATATATATATATATAGCATGGCTCACATAATACGTATGGTATGGCTAACACATTAAGTGATGTATTTCTCACATTATTAGTTTCGTATGGCTCAAATTATGAGTATCGTATGGCTCAAATTATGAGTATCGTATGGCTCAAATTATGAGTATCGTATTTCTCACATTATGAGTATCGTATGGCTCAAATTGTAAGTATCGTATGGCTCAAATTGTGAGTATCGTATGGCTCAAATTGTGAGTATCGTATGGCTCAAATTATGAGTATCGTAAGATTTTCAACAACATCTTTGAAAATGACAATTAAAAAAAAAGAAACTTGTTAACAACATTTCTAGAATCGCTAATGAAGATTTCTTTCTGCGACACCATTTGGAACGTGCATCATGTAAATCAAGCAGCCGATGTCTTCGTTAACTTCTGCTGTCACACTCGGTGGTGAAACATCCCTTGTACATAGCCACGACCCCCCCCCCCGCCCCGAACAGAGGACCCCCCTCGTTGGCAGGGGCGTGAGCTGCCTTCATAATGTGATCGGAGATCTTGAAAGCGCACCTGACCTATATTTTTCATATATTCCCCCCCCCCCCTCCTATCCAATCCCCACGAAACGGGTTTGGAGGACAAGATTTCTTACTCAGATAGAACGCGAAAGATCTTTACGTTTTCAATCTTTTGAAGTTTTATTGTAGAAGAGGAAGAGGGGGTTGGGGGTAGGAGGAGGGCCCAAGATGATAGGTGGCGTTGGTAGGTTTTGAACCCTGAACCTTGCCCCCCAATGACCATCCAGCTTACTAGCCTGCCCGTCAAAAAAAAAAAAAAAGAAATGGCTACTAGATTGGCATTGTGCCACGTAAATTAGAATTACAGACTTAATTAGAATTACAGACTTAATTAGAATCACAGACTTGTAAATCAGTAGACACCAACCCTTTTTTATTTCCCCTTGCCTGCGGACCGTTCGACGTTTTGATAAGTTCACCGCGGCCCGGTGGGGAGAGGGCGGGAATGGACTGAGGCGTTGGTTATATTTATATACAAGATTGTTTTTGATGTACAATGTCACTGCCGCTCACATCCGCTCTCAGCTCACGGTTAAACCTCCCGTCCATTGGAAAGTCGCACGATCCCGAGAGAGGAACACACCCCAGTAAATAGAAAAGGGAAATAATTTAAATGAATGTTTCTTTCTGGCGGCCCCAGTACCATTCGAGCCACCTGCCCGGTACCTGTCCGCGGCCCCGGATTCACAGATAGATAACATGTGTTTATTTATTTATTTATTTTTGTTCCAGTTTCGTTAATGAACTGCGTCTTTTTGTCAATGACTCTTCACTCCGATTCATCAACAGTTTCTCTGCCACGAATGTCCTGATTCCTTAAAATCCCAGGTGGCGCTGTTCCCACCTTTCAAATAAATTATTTCTTCTAAAACATCGTGATTTAAAAAAAAAAAACACAGAAGATAAGAAAGACAAAAAAAACAACAACGACGTTTTCCAATTTATTCTTGGTTTTTTTTTTTTTAAATTGGGTTTTTTCCACGAGCGCTGAAAATTATGGGAGCACAATATATATATATATATATATATATATATATATATATATATATATGAATCCTAGCAAAGGGGCGTAACTGAGTAAGAGTATGCGCATTGAGAGGTGGTGGTGGTGGTGGTGGTTAGGGGTGGGGGGGGGGGGGGAGATACTCTTGTCCGTTATCTTTCGATTCATATACATTGATACCTTGGTACAGGAGAAACGGACCGAGGGGGGGGGTGGGGGGTGGGGGTTGGCAGTAGGCATTAACGTGCGCTGGCTGTCTCTAACATTCATTCATAGCATCTGTCGTGTTTCCCAAAAAGTCACACATGTTGTGCAATCAATTAAAAAAAAAAAGCCTCAATGATTGGTGGAAGGGGTCAAAGTCTTTTTTGACCTTGATAGTGCGGAGAGGTCGTTTACCAAACACCACGGTGGTTATGCGCTCCTTTTTTTTTTGTTTGTTTGTTTTATGCTGTGAATCGAACTCACGAGCCATACCGCGTGGATCGAACGCACAAACCTCCCTGCCACCAGTGAACTGAATCAGATGTGTTAAGGTCTGAGTTGGCTCAAGGTACACGGACCTTTCTTCGTTCCTCACCCCCCCCCACCCCACCCTTTCCCCCCATTTCCGAGTATCAGCGATAAAATTTAATTGGATGAACAACTTGAATATATTTATGAAACATGCAGCTCTCCATATTAGCTAATGAAGTCGACAAGGCCGGCTTAAGGTTTGGAGAAACCTGGGCTCGTTTATCAAAAAAAAACAACATATATTTTTTTTAAATAATCCATAAATCATGCCATGTTTAAATTATTATCATCCATTTTAAATGTAGACTTTATTAAAACAGAAAAAAGTTACCATCTGGAAAACGGACTGGGGTTTCGTTTTTGTCTTTGTGTCTTTATGACAGGAGACCCGCCATCGTTTTTAAGCCGAGCTACTGCGCGTGAGTTGGGTTTACAACGCCCGGGAGGAGAGGGAAGGGGGGGGGGTAAAAATGATGCAACACGAAAACATCATCGTTGATGAACGTATAATGAGACGAAGGTCAAGGCCACACTCTATCTATGCCCCCTCACTACTTTAACGTTTATTTATTATTTATTTATTTTTTTCGTTTTATTTGTTTATGGCCCTCCCCACGGGTGCGAACAACGAAATTAGAGCCAATGAGACGAAGAACCGATGAGCCAAATGAAGATTTATTGAATGCGCCACCGTAATGTTGACATTTATTTAAGTTACATGCCAACTGGAAATCGAATGAATTATTTATTGAACGCCATGTTGTTGTTGTTATATATATATATATATATATATATATATATATATATATATATGTGTGTGTGTGTGTGTGTGTGTGTTTATTTTAAGAAAAAAAAGGCGGGGGAGAAAAACGATTGTGTGATTGTATCCCATGAGTCGAACATTTTAAGAATACCTGTCTGCAGAGCCGTTCAAGGTGTGTGTGGGGGGGGGAAGGACTTTAAGATATTTGTGGGGGCGCTGGGGAAAAGTTTCTGTTGGGGTCCCTATGACGACAGATTTTTGTGGAAGGGTCACTACGTGGATATCAATGAGAAGAAAGTGAAAAAAATGTTCAGAGCTTCAGTTGATAAATTATAGACAGGATAAAATTGACAGACAGACGGACGGACAGACAGACAGACGGACAGTCGGAAAGACGGACAGACAGACAGACAGAAGGACAGACATACATACATACAGACAGACAGACAGACGGATAGACAGACGGACGGATATTATGTGAACTTGTGTATGTGACTCGTCAGTTTCTATTCATTAAACATCTAACGGATACATCGGTCTATTCAATCACACACACACA
>JAGDYQ010000018.1:10258939-10331439 GCA_021962125.1 Bulinus truncatus | reverse complement strand
CTAAGATTTTTGCAATGTACCGTTTATATATATATATATATATATATATATATATATATATATATATATATATATATATTGATTTATTTACTATATCTATAAGAAAGGTACGAACAGTTCCGTTCAGTGGCGTAGCGAACTTAACTCGCGCCGGGGCACAATACCTTTTCAGCGCCACACCCCACCCCCTTATCTAAAAACTATATAATATTTTATGTAAAATATATCATTTGGCGTCCATTTGTGGGTAGCGCCCGGGGCATGATGCGCTCACCCATCGCTACGCCACCGGTTCCGTTTTTATGGGTAGACGAAATAGGCGTCTGCTTTGGGCCCCCGTAGCAAAAAGGGGGCCCTCATTCTGTACTTTTATTTAATATAAATATACAGTTTTTACATGTGGAACTGGGGCCCACATAGATCAATATTATAAAGCGGCGCGCGCTAGTATCTTTTCTTTCAACTAAAAGAATAATACTCAAGTCGATTGTATAACCTGGTTTTTTTTTTTCATTTAGTTTCGTAAATATTGTATAAATATTCTTAAAATATTGTTGTAATTATTTAGAATGATTGAATACATATGTGAAAAAAAATGAGATTGATTGATTGCTAATTTGAAAATTTCCACTGTGATTTCAGTTAAAGCCACCCTATCTATAACTACGGATACTGGATGAACGGATGAATTGTTGGATGGATGGATGGATGGATGGATTGTTTGATGGATGGATGGTTGAACAGACAAACAGACAGACAGACTGAGATAGATAAATAGATAGACAGACAGACATATAGCTAGATAGACAGACAGACAGACAGACAGACAAACAGACAGACAGACAGACAGACAGACAGACAGATAGATAGATAGATAGATAGATAGATAGATAGATAGATAGATAGATAGATAGATAGATAGATAGATAGATAGATAGATAGATAGATAGATAGATAGATAGATAGATAGATAGATAGATAGATAGATAGATAGTTTATGGATTGTTTATGGATTGTTTATTGGAATGGATGGATGGATTGTTTGATGGATGAAATTGATGTCTGACACCCCCCCACCCCATATTTTGTTAAGAATCTTCGCAAATTCTACGACAACACAAAATACCACACACGTTGAACCACAACCACACCGTCAGGTCGACCAAGCTGTCCATGGCTCAACTAGGCAACAACTGAGAGTTCAACGTCTAGGCTGCCCCATGTTGAGCGCCCCGATTACGCCACCATTAACACAGTGACACAATAGAGACTAGCGCGTCCTAATATCAAATAATATGGGGGGGGGGGAATCAGTGGATGAATTAGATGCACATGACGCAATCCACAGCATTTTTGTTTATTTATAAAAAAAAAATACTCTCTAACCAAAAAACTCACCCAGGTCTGCAGTTTTTAAATAGTGCTGTCTCGTACATCTGGAAGGCTTCCAGAATGGACAGACAGCTCCCTTTGGCCAGCATGGCTCTCAAATGTCGACAGCTTCCTGTCAGCGAGCGTCAATCGTCATAAACAGCTCATCAATATAATCACTCACAAATGAATTTCTGTCTCTCACCTTCCGTTATAACTGTTAAGTTATTTCCTCTTGCAATGACGTTTATGTCTATTTTTATTGATATATATATACATATATGTGGCACTGTATGGAAGAATGCTCATCCATCAAACTCAGTACTTGCAGTTGACATAAACTAACTATTCCGTAAAAAAAAATTGTCTTTTTTATGAACAAATCAAAAGAATGAGTTGCCGCTAAACTATCACATTGATAAAACTTTTTTTTTTAAAAACACAAACTTCTCGCGTGGCGTTTGTCTCAATGAAACGAAACGAAGTTTCGAAGTAAAGTCGTGTCTCTTTTTTTTTAATTTTAAACTGCTTCAACTGGAGATAAGAATTAGTTAAAGTGAGGAGGGGATTAAAAACAAAAAGTAGTCCTTGCTGGGCATTGATTAATTATTTCGTAATGAAAACCTCATCGTCACACAACTTACACACGCTCCGCAAATTAGAAATGAGCGCATTGCGTACGACAAACCGTTTGTTGGTTTTTTTTTTGGTTGGGTTTTTTTTTTTTGCACACGGCACTTAGTTGCATATCCATTGACACTTGCTCCTTACTTCCATTCAGAACATATACACTCAATGAGTTAATATAGGCCTATTTTGAAATGCACACTTTTTAGAAGTTGTTGCCATTTCGTTTCACGTTAAGCTACTTCTGTGTGTTCTATTGAACAACTGAATGTGTTCGTTAGATGTTTTATGAAGTGATAAATAAAAAACAAAAAGCAGTGATTGGCGTGATATGAGTTATTCCGACATCTCTCTCGGAATTTATAATCAAAAGTAAGCCAATAATATCAGCCGATATTGTGTCTGCAGTATCAGTCGATATTGTCTGTGTCTGCTACGTGGACTCGAAATACTCTCCGAAAGATAACGGCGTCACGAATTCAGCACATGGATAACTCGTGCAGCCTTACCCTATAAATTTTGTGATTATCTCCCCTTCAGTGGGACGTGACTGAGATGAGAGGGAGGTCATGAATGAGACACTTAGCGCCACTGGCCTATATATATATATATATATATTTATATGTTACAAACGACATGCACTGTTTTGATACGTGTCGATGGGTACAGACCCGGGGTCATATAGCGAAGTTGATTGTTGTTATTTTTTTTTGGCAGGTCAAGGCTATCTGCCATCTAATCTTAGGATCTAGACAACCTTAACCATAATGGTTGAGCCGTTTCTAGGCATATCGGGAAGGGGGGGGGAGGAGGGGAAAGGAGGGGAAGGGCCTAAGTAGAGATTTTCCGAAATGTAGGGGATTCAAAGCAAAAAGTGCCTAAGAATGGACAAAACTGAAGCTGATAGCTCATATCGTGAACTTAAAGAAGACGGGTTTTCGTATAGGATCTATATATGTGCAAGCTTAACTTTAATGTAGGTCCCGTCAGTCGATGGGGGGCGGGTTGGGACAAAGCAGTAGCCTGACGGGGGTGAGGGGTGAGACTGGTGGGGGCGATCTCTTCAGGCACGGCGCCTGGAGGCTAGGGGGGGTTGCGCTTAAAGATCTGTTGGCTACCTAACGGTTGCAGGCCTCGACTTCGACTTCAACCCTTGACCCGGCAAACGACACTCACCCAAGCCCCCGCAAATGACACTCGGCCCCGCGAACCTGCAAATGCCGCCTCTGCACTCTACGAGGCCTCAGCTACAAGAGAGAACCGAAAGTCGGCCTTCACGAATGACGTCGCAGCACTGCTGTCACGTGGTTTTCATGATACCAGTGTATATCTTGGGCCACGGTGGAATAACACTAAATACATCACACGCCCAATGTTTCTCAATCTTTTACGCGTCACGACCCACAATGAAAACTGTGTGGTTGTTGCTGTTGTTGTTGTTGTTGCTGTTGTTGCTGTTGTTGTTGCTGTTGTTGTTGTTGTTGTGGTTGTTGTTGTTGTTGCTGTTGTTGCTGTTGTTGTTGCTGTTGTTGTTGTTGTTGTGGTTGTTGTTGTTGTTGTTGTTGTTGTTGCTATTGTTGCTGTTGTTGTTGTTGTTGTTGTGGTTATTGCTGTTGTTGTTGTTGTTGTGGTTGTTGCTGTTGTTGTTGTTGTGGTTAGTGTTGTTGTGGTTGTTGCTTTTGTTGCTGTTGATGATGTTGTTGTTGTTGTTGTTGCTGCTGTTGTTGTGGTTGTTGAGGTTGTTGCTGTTGTTGATGTTTTTGTTGTTGTTGCTGTTGATGTTTTTTTCGAGACCCACAAGTTAAGCAAAAAAACTTAGATGAAAGGAGAATAAAAAGCGTCATTGAATTTATAATTTAGTTAATACATACCCCCTTCCCCCAGCACTTACACTTTACAGATGAACAGACATTTAGATTTGTAAAGTCTAGAGAAATAGAGTTGTAACTACGCACACGTAGATTCTCCATCAATTTTAATTCCCAATCTACATTTTCTTCCTCGCAATCCACATAAAATTAGCCGATGGGGGTTAAGGGACTCAGACGTTGATAATTACTGGTGTACGTCATCAAATTTTTTATTGCCATAAATAAAGACAGTTCAAACACGTTAAAAACCTTCTAAGTGACATCTTTGTGGGCAGCTCAATGGCGCAACTGCAGACCAAGTTATGTTGATCTGTGGAATGAAGAAGTGTCTCTACACAGATTCACAGTTCATGAATTAGTTTCGAGTTCAACTAAACATCAATCGGGCTCCCCCCCCCCCACCCCCCACTATAACGTCTCATCCTTAATAGAGATCCCTTTACAACTGCGTAAATAAAGTCGTCAAACTCTAAGAGAGAGGGGGTGAGGCGACTACTCGTACACAACCTGAACAATTTGTTCACCAAGTTCATAAATTGGGAGCGCAAACATTTGCCCTTCCCCCCCCCCCCCCCACCATATCTCCCCAAACTTGTAGTGACATCTCACCGTCCCTACCACAATCCTTGTGCAAAGTCACAACTTTCTCTGGCTATGTTTGTCTCGTCTCGTCCCGAATTAAGGGGGGCGAGAGCAAACGCGTCCGCCATGTTTGAAGGGAGGGGAGATTATCCCACACCTTACCGTCTTCCATCACTAAACCCCTGCAGACGATAAGCAGACGACGACCCACCTTGCAAACAGTTTTGAAAAAAAAAAAATAATAATATTGAACTGCATAGAACACTAATAATATAATTTCTAGAAAGGGAGCCAAAAAATCAAAATAAAGACTTCAACGGGATTGTTATTAAATGATACAAGCAATTATTTGTACAGATGAGGAAAACCGGCTATTGTTACGGGTAGGGCACCGGTAAATTGTCACGTTGGTGGTTAATGGATGTAGGATAGTGGTGGCGAAACTATTAGGGGCCGCGAGCCCAAAATTCAACCGAAAAAAAAAAACAGCACATTTGCCAACACTCCAATTAAAATCAAAGGAAGTGATGTCTTAGTGGCGTGCCGAGTGATGAGGCTCTGTGTGCCGATTGTGGCACGCGTGCCATAGGCTCTCCACCACTGATTTAGAAGATGAACATCTAAAAGTTACAATGACTTCAAAGACGGGCTGCTAGGACAAGGTGGCGCTTTTGGTATGTCTCCCTACGACTAAGTGGCGCTTTGGGTATGTCTCCATAGGTCTAGGTGGCGCATTGGGTAGTCTTCCTAGGACTAGGTGGCGCTTTGGTATGTCTACCTAGACTAGGTGGCGCTTTGGGTATGTCTCCCTAGGACTAAGTGGCGCTTTGGGTATGTCTCCTTAGGACTAGGTGGCGCTTTGGGTATGTCTCACTAGGAATAGGTGGCGCTTTGGGTAGTCTTCCTAGGACTAGGTGGCGCTTTGGGTAGGTCTCCCTAGGACTAGGTGGCGCTTTGGGTACTTGGACTAGGTGGCGCTTTGGGTATGTCTTCCTAGGACTAGGTGGCGCTTTGGGTATGTCTCCCTAGGACTAGGTGGCGCTTTGGGTACTAGGACTAGGTGGCGCTTTGGGTACTAGGACTTGGTGGCGCTATGGGTATGTCTCCCTAGGACTATGTGGCGCTTTGGGTATGTCTCCCTATGAACTAGGTGGCGCTTTGGGTATGTCTCCCTAGGACTAGGTGGCGCTTTGGGTATGTCTCCCTAGGACTAGGTGGCGCTTTGGATGTCTCCCTAGGACTAGGTGGCGCTTTGTGTACGTCTCCCCGATCTGAATGTTGCGTGTTTTGGCCAGCGCCGTCCTTGCGTCATGTAAAGGGAGGGGTGGGGGGGAGTCTAGGCTGTCCAGGTCACCCACTTACAAATATTGGGCGTCTAATATACTTCCTAGCACCGCTCATGAAGGCAAATAAAAAAAATTAATCGACGGTCCCCCTTAAATATGGAGGGGGGGACTGGACCAGGGCAGCCTCCTAGGTAGCCTATACATAAGAACAGCTCTGGTCACTGGTTCAAATCCAAGCCAGTCCGGTCACCTACTGCAGTGGTCCCCAAAACCTTTTTTCTCGCCGCGGACCGGTCGACGTTGAATGACTTCTCCGCGGACCGGTCAACATTTGATCATGTCACCGCGGCCCGCTGGGGGCTAGGGGTGGGGGGCGATTTTTTTTTTATATTTGTGATTGTTTTGATTTACAATGCCACTGTCGCTCACAGCCAATCATCTCTCTATTAAACCTCTAGTCCATGGCATGTCGCACCGAGAGAAATACACCATAATAAGTAAAAAAAAAAAGAAAGAATTTAATGTTTCCTGGGCGGCCCAGTACCCTTTGAGCGACAGACCAGCGCTGGTCCGCGGGCCGTGGAGTTGGGGACCACTGACCTACCGGGTACCAATATAGCCACCTCCCCCCCCCACACACACACTGCACTATTTGTGGCTTATGGGGATTAAACATCTCGCCCTTGTATGGACGTAATCGACTACTGCATCAGGGTACAAATTATCTGACACACGGGAATTCCCCCACAATTGCCATCTACGGTAGAGAGCTGCACGGGAGTCAAAATCACATCCAGTCCCACCCACTCCCGCGTTTTCAAAACCAGCCCCACCCGCTCCCAAGGGAAATTCCCCCCAGTCCCACCCGCTCCCGTGAAATTTTTTCACACACTTCCCCACCCGCTCCCATCAAAAAATATTCTATTATAACTCACAAATAATGGTTTAAAAATTTGTTTGTAGAAATCCTCATCGAAAAACATACATGGAAAACATTTAAGATAATAAGTAAAATAAATAGTTCTACAGTTTAAGTCCATGTATAAATAAGAGGCCATTAACACTCTCTGGAGATTTTTTTCCTTCTCTACAACATTACCCAAATGCACCAATGTTTTATCAACTTTGCAGTCAATTTTAGGAAACCACAGCCTTCGACAAATGAAAAGGGCCTGATGTCTTTAGCGCACATTGAAACAATGGTGTCTGTGATTTCTGTTTTAACCCGATCTGGAACCTGTTTAACAATCTTCTCTTGACTTGGAATGAAGCTAGTCAGTGATGTAATTTTTTGGAACTGGTGATCTGTTTTACAGAATTCCAGATGCGTCCACAGACCATTCGTACCATCGCGTGCCTTCCAAGTTATAATGGTATCGCATCTTGTACATACCGCGAATGGCACATCCTCACCATCCAAGCTCAAACGATTGAAAATTTCCCAAATATTGCTCTTACCACCTTTATTTACGTAAAACTGAATACGCTCGCTTTTTGCGTAAACTAACTTTTGAATGTTTGCTTTATTATCCATTATTTGAAAATTAAAAAATAGAATTAGAGAAGTAAAAAACGTTCAGATTTACATTTAAATTTAACGAATGGGAAATCACTTCAAAAAATAATAAACTGCGCATGCGCATTAACGAATTAAAAACACAGAGTCAAAGCGAAGATTATAAATAAGGAATCACTTGTTCATTTTTAGTATAACCACCTTGAAAAAATAAATCAAAATTTTAGCGACTTTTTTACTGGCGCTTTTTAAAGAAATTTCAATAGCAATCATATCCAAGTCCGCGAGAGTCCCACTCAAACAAAACCCAAACCCACGGGACTCCCGCAAAAACAAAACCCAAATCCACGAGACTCCTGATACATTTATTTCCAATCCCGTGCAGCTCTCTAATCTACGGATCATTTCTCTGTGTATATTTATATATATATATATATATGTATGTATGTATGTATGTACGTGTGTGTGTGTTTGTGTGTATATTTAAACTTACAGTTCTGACCATATTTCCAGGGTAGTTCTGTAACTAAACAAAGAAAATGTTTTTATTGAGTTTATCTCCTACCAAAATTACACAGACGGGTAGATAGAATTGTAGGCAAGCTATAAAGGAAAAAGAGACAGACACATATATAGACTGATATCGACTGATTAATATATTGGTGTTTTTGGCTGACTGACCGAAAGAGAAACTGAGACAGACAGGCAGATGGATAATATATGTATAGAGAGGGGGATTGATAGACAGACAGACAGACATGGATGGATGGATGGATGAACGGCTAGACAGACAGACATTCATACAGATAGACAGACAGACAGACAGACAGGTAGATAGATAGATAGATAGATAGATAGATAGATAGATAGATAGATAGATAGATAGATAGATAGATAGATAGATAGATAGATAGATAGATAGATAGATAGATAGATAGATAGATAGATAGATAGATAGATAGATAGATAGATAGATAGATAGATAGATAGATAGATAGATAGATAGATAGATAGATAGATAGATAGATAGATAGATAGATAGATAGATAGATAGATAGATATCTAAACATAACTATTAAAGTTTCACCCATTTGTTCTGTTATTTTGGTCGCCGGAGATCAAACAGTTGCCAACTACAAGAGGGGTGCATGATCCCAATGTAAACATTTAGTGTTTGGACTTCATTAAAAACTTTTTTTTGTTTGATCTACATTAGTAACCCTCCTGCTTAACTTAACCTTGCTATAGTAGAAGTAGTACTAGTAGTACACTGTTGAAACTAATGGGGGTCGCAGTTAGTCTTTGATTCTGATTTTTTTTTGGGGGGGGGGGGTGTTATGAAGTTGTTTTAAAAATAAATTATATAAGTCCTCTCTGTTAACAAACACAACACAAATACAACAACTGGGATCCGCCTTCTACCACTACTTATAACAGCTGTCAGATTATGTCATCTATGGTGGGTGGGGGGGGGGATATTTCAAGGTGATGGGATTAATTCATTTTTTTTTCCACGTAAAATGATTACTAAAAACTTAAATTTGATAAGTTTTGGTACGACTGACAAACCGACATATAGTTTTTTTTTCAAATGAAATATCACATATTTATATATATATATATATATATATATATATATATATATATATATATGTATATATGTATATATATATATATATGTATATATGTATATATATATATATATATATATAATGCACGTATTGGTGCGCATGTTTTATTTTGGTATCCCTCTTATTGGAAAACCCATTATTCCTATGAAATAGCATAATCCTAATTAATACGTGCAATGCTCCGATTGGTCCTCCAATGAGACGAGAGAATTGTGATGACTTGGACACATGTGTAATCGTCATCAATTTCAGAGTTTAACAAGCCCTGGTTTTGATTCCGTGTAGGAAGTATTATGTTTGATTAGATTAAGTATTCAATTTATTACTGGTTCAATTAGATCCTTGTGACATGAGATAAATAGACTGATGATAACATCTTAAGCTTAAGCACTGGTTTCTCTCATAATTCATGATTGATTATTGTGTTGAAGATATAATATTGCTACGTCTCAGACGCTACTAATCATATGCCTCCTACACTTGAAAGTGACCGTTATAATATAAATATATACGTATATCCAAAATTTGTGGGGCAAACAAATCATCCGATTTCATATCTGCATATATAGCTACATAGAAATATGATGCACGTATTCTAAGCATAATCAATTACTAATGTCAAGGACAGACTCTCTAGAGCCTCACTTTGGTGTGTACACCATGCCAACGTTTGTTTGTGCGTGTCCCAAAAAACACACAATTGTCGCTTCCGTGCTAAAAGGAAAGGAGGAGAGAAAAAAAATGTCCCATCAGTCCACTGGACGGTACACCTGGAGGGGGGAGGGGAAGGGGGATGGGTGCTCTCAAAGGGTAAACAGACCTCGTCAGTAGAGGAGATCAAGACGGACCTGGAGAACACAGGTCTTTGACTCTTGGCTTCTGGGAATCGGTCAACATAACCTCGTGCCGTGGCCGGGACTTCAAAAGAGCCCCCCACTCTAGGCGCAACCTTTAAAGGTGTATTTCTTAGGACAACAAGGGTCCATAACCGAGGGGGACATCACCCAGGATTATCGATGAGTTGCCGAACCTGAAGAAAGCAAAACATCTAAAAGCAGTTACTATTGCAGATTTTTTTCTCTCTCTCTCTCTCCCCAAATAAAGTGTACTTGTTAATTTTTTTTTTGTTTTTGATGCCGCAGTGTTTCTTGGTAAACAAATTTTAGTCACTTAAAGGCAAATTTTCATTCTTTTATCATCGTGAACACTATTTTAAGTGGAGCTATTTATAGAACTTGTTAAACACCTGGGTTATGCCAGAAGGTCAAAGAATGATTATTGTACAAATGACTATTAATTGAGAACTGGTACAATTGGAAAATGTCAGACGCTCAGTTAGGTTTTGAAATATAATAATAAACTGTGCATTTTATTAAAAAAATAATGTTTATGTTTCAGATTAGAGATCTATATATAATCTAGCTGCGCTCAACGTAAAGTTAGTGACGTGTGGAATGTCAGAAATGATTCAGGCAAAAACTGCTGCTGCATTCGAACTTTTTTGAATTAAACGAAAAATCTGGTAAAATTGAAAATGATTGACGCTCAACCGTTTTTAACACATATAAATAAAGGTGCGCATGTTCGGCATTGTCAGTTGTATTAAAAGTGCTTCTGTTAGATTAAAAAATGCAAGGCTACATGTTGTTCAATATTACAGAAGAGGTAGAGGGGGAAATTGTTTAACTAGTGGGTGGGTGAACATTTTGAGTCGCGGGCTGCATTGGGCTCATAAATCTCACCGGCGGGCCGGACCAAGAGCAGACGCACTGATAAAAAATTACAGTAAGACATACAATACTAGTGCTGGGCAATGTCCTCTCGAACGTGTGGCGGGCCTATTTAAATAGTATGGCATGTCAGATTTTGCCCGTGGGCCGTAGTTTTGCCCAGTGCTGGTTTAACTCAATGCTTCCCCCCACAACCCAATAACCTCAAAAAAAAAAAACAAGCAATTTAAGCCTGTTCCATACTGGACACAGGACGTGTTAGCGCATTTTCTGCCCCGGGCTCTTTGAAATCTTGATTGAAGTCCCAACAAATGATGACTTTTGGTTGATTGAGCTGTGCTGCAAAGTTGTCATTGATTATGGGTTTTATAAAAAGTATGGGAAGTAAGTCATGTTGAATAACTGTTACTGTGGAGAAATAATATAGTCTAAGTTTGATGACGCAATTCGCTAGGCTCCGCCCACCGCAGTATCTATGGCGTCATTCCGCCATCTTGAGTGTAAATATTGGCAGCTTCAGTGTATACGTCATCTGGTACAAATGACGTATATTAACCGACAGTTGGGAGCACATGCTTTGTTTTATAATCAGTCGAGCTCTGTGCATCATAGGATGCGGATGCATGTTCTAGTAGAGTCTAGCTGTGGGCATCTATGTAGATGGATGCATATTTACAGTTTGCTTTTGTACTCCTCCTGATTCTACCTTTATGTCAGTTCATGTTCAAGTATTAAATGATTGTTTGATGTTACTTCACTGGAGTTAACTTCGTGATTTGTGTTGTCTGATTTATTACACCCTCTACAAGCATCATCATTAAAAGGATCCGTAACAGTTACAAAAATAAATAATGATTTCGCCCCTTTGTTTAGCTTATAAACTATATATAATATATAAGCCCTTTAGGAGCCCTGAAGCCCGGTCCTGAGAGGTCCTATCGCAAAATAAACTTTTGAAGTACACATGGCAGGCAAAGACCTACAAAATGATATATACATCATGGGTCTAGGACTTATGGTTGCTGAGATATAGGGCGCTCCATTATTAATATAGCTTATGTAGTAAAAAACGGTACTTTATAAGGCCCCTTTTACGGCCCTGAGAGGTCAGATCGCGAAATGGAAAAAAGTCATTTCTTGGCAGGCCAAGACCTACAAAATGATATATACATCATGGGTCTAGGACTTATGGTTGTTGAGATCTAGGGTGATGACAGACAGACAGACAGACAGACAGACAAAACGGGGACAAAAAATCCTGAGAAATGGGGGTGGAATATGTTGCTCGTACATCGTTCGAGGGCATACAGTGTTAAAATGTTTCTATCCTAAATATGTAATTTGAAAATGCGCACATGCCCCCACCCCCCGATGAGCACAGGATTTCTCACGATGGACCAGACCCGTAGCGTGCGGGGGCAGTGGTGGCCGGGCCCCCCTGCGTTTTGCCTGGGGCCCCCCTGCTTATTTGTTCTACTTAGTTAAATGTATTACCTTGCCCCCCCCCCGCTATTGCCTGGCCCCCTGCTGTAGAATGCCTGGCCCCCCTCCTGTAGAATTTTCACGCTACGGGGCTACGACGGACCCCCAAGAAATGTTACTTACCTGCACCATCTTATTTTCTTTTAATAGATATAATCTAATTAATATCATAGAATTCTCCACAAAACTCGATGCATTTCATCCTAAACCCCCCCACCCCCAATAGAGATGATTTGAAATAAAAATTAAAAAAAAAAAAATGGCCGACTCACCTGTTGACGTCGAAAAATGGCGCCCCCATCCCAAACTGTGGGGTCTGTAGCGGCTGGCGCAGCAGATCCCAGTGAAAGTAAGCAGCGTGTTCGTTCATCTTAAACAGTTGATTGATTTCTGTTCGTTTTTTTTTTTTGTTTGTTTATTTGTTTCGTCTTTCTGTCCGTTTATTAAATTTTGTCTTTATTATTCCTGAGAAAGGGGGGGGGGCTTGACTGGTAGTGCTCCACTCGCAGTCGATATTAGGTATCCAAAAATACAAAAAGTTGACACAATAAATTTCAAGTCAAACAGCACCACAGAAACAACGCAAAAATTGATGACGTCACATGATCCAGTTGGTGTTATTATTTTAATTACTCCATCTTGGGGGCCTCTGTGTGTGTGTGTAGCTACAGCTACTTAGTTGACCATCGTGCGATGACCGGTCGTATTAAATCAGCTTCATGATTTCCAGCTCATCGGTTAAGACCACCGGTGTGTCGTCCATTTACTGAAAACGAGAAATAACTTAACATTAATTATTGTTGAATAATATTCAAGTTTTAAATTTTAAAAAATGAACTCGCAACAAGCTTTCACTTCCCATCCTCTGTAAAAAAAAAAAAAACAAACACAACTCTAGAAAACCGTATGTATTATTTTCATATCGATATTCCACTAGTGATATTTCCAATAACAAGCTGTTCATTTTGTAGCATATATCGAGAGTTCATCATTTATATTTTATTTTTATATTTTGTTGCGACCCAGCTAAAGTTCATCTCAATCGGATAGCATTTAGAATAGCCGGATACCATTTTTAGATTCCAGAGTAGCTGATCTATAGGCCAATATTGTACGCTTTCAAATATACTACGTTTACTAGTAAATCAAAGTATCCTTTGCTTATACCATCAGCTTATTATAAGGAACTAACTCCATCAAAAAAGTCTTCTTTACTTATACCTAATCTGCCCTACTGGTGATTATTATCATCATCTAAGTATTCCTTACTTATACCATGACCTAATTACCAGTCATTTTTTTTACCATCAGCTAAGCACTCGCGCCCGGGGAACAACACCTTCAAGTGCCCCCCCCCATTTGAAAACCTTATAATATTATATGTAAATTATACCATTTGGCGCCGATGTATCAGTAGCGCCCTGGCCATGATGCCCCCCTTGCCCGCCCCCCCCCGCTACGCCACTGCAGCTAAGTATTCTGTACTTATACTATCAGCTCAATGTCAAGAATGTGTAATAACTAAATTTCAAGTCTGCTGATATTCAGCATGACAAGTTAACGCCACCGGTACCTACCTAAACGAAGTACTCTTCCTCCCCCGCACCCCCCCCCGCCCCGCCCCGCCCCGCCCCCACAACCCACCCCACACCTCTCATTGTTATAAAGTTATTAATTATGCCAGGTGAAAAGAAATAAAAAAAACCGTCATTTGACATGTGTCCTTCCATCACGTGATCTTGGCGCGTGCGACCCTCTCCCTCCTCCCCCGTCTCCCTGCGATTAAAACAAAAAAAATTGCTATTTCGGATTAACGGCGAATGGCGCAAAAGCGAAAAAAAAAAGTAAAAAAAAAAATTCGCGTCGTTTGGTAGACGAGCTGTAATTTTTACTCGCAATGTGAATCTGCATCGAGCGTTAGACAGGACACCGTTCTGGGATGTACTACAACACAAACCCAAGCACGCACACACACACACACACAAACATTCACAATCACGCCAACAGATACAGATTTCTCCTAACCTTGGTTCTTCCATTTTTATTTTCTTTTATTATAGTTTTTTTTTCCTGTCATAATTTCGCGTCTGCTCATAAAATATCTAGTTTTATTACCGCGTTTTATTTCGACGCCGTCTGCTGCAAAGGATAAACTCTGCTCACTAAGAGCTTTCTCTTCCCTCTGCCCCCCCCCCCTTTTTTTGCATGTGTAAAAGCAAACGTAATTTATGTGATATTGTTGGGGTTGACAGCTGACGCCCTGCGCCACCCCCACCCCAATTGTAAAGCCCCATTGCCCCCTCCACCTAATGTTCTAATTTTCTAAATTTTGGACATTTCGGGATTAGACATCCCATTGTTTGTAATTTGATTTATAACAGGTATTGTCTTTATAAAAGGTATCGTCTTTATAACAGGTATTGTCTTTATAACGGTTATTGCCTTTATAACGGGTATTGTCTTTATAACGGGTATTGTCTTTATAACAGGTTTGTCAGTACCCCAAGCCATTATAACTCTCGTTGTATTTATCTATTTATTTACACCTTCAAGGCCGATGCATCATTCAATAAAAAATTTCGAACATTTTTAATACAATACCAACATTTACGTCGTATTATTTTGGTGACAAATACTAAGATAAATGAAATAAAAAAAAAACAACTTGATACACGGAAACAATGAAGCGCCAACTTAAAATACTTGTGGACTTTTAAATGTCGAAAACCAACATAAAAACGGAAAAATAATTGATTAGATAGATGATAGATGATTGACTGACAGACAGACCGACGGACAGACACTGACAGACGGATAAACAGACAGACAGATAGACAGACAGATAGACGAGCAAACTAAAAATGATTGATGAGACAAAGCTGAATGCCAGATTTCTGAGAAACTTCAAATCATTTTGAGAAGAAACTGTCAAAACATTTCTAAGCCTTGTTTTCAGTCAAACTAATGATTGACATAAAAAGTAGAAACAAAGACATGTTAAGTTTACTTGCATGACGGTATTGAATTTGAAAACCAAAAAAAAAAGTATAAATAAAGAAAATATTGCCTTTTGAATATTTTAATGTAACTGACAGATTGAGAGTTCTCAAAATAAATGAAAAAAAAAAAACCGACAAGAAATGGGTGTTGTATAATGACATCCAGTCCAGGTAAATGGATGTACTATATATATATACTAGTTGCAAGTACCCGGCTTTGCCCGGGTTTAAAATAAGGTTTTCTGTTTACCTTTTGTTTTCTCCCTACCCCCTCCCTCCCTCCCTCCCCTCTCTCCCTCCCTCCCCTCTCTCCCTTTCCCTCCCTCCCCCTCCCTCTCCCATCTCCTTCTCTCCCCCTCTCCACCCCCTTCTCTCCCCCCTTTCCATCCATCTCCTTCCCTCTCTCCCCCTTCCTCCCTCCCTCCTTCCCTCTCTCTCCCTCCCTGCCCCCCTCTCACTCTTTATCTCTCATCCCTCCCATTTCTCCCATCCTCCCTCCTTCCCTCCCTTCTTTCTCCATCCCTCCCTCTCCCATTCCCCTCCCTCCCCCTGCTCCCCCTTCCTTCCACCCTAGTTTCCTCTCTCTCCCTCCCTGCCCCCTCTCTCTTTATCTCTATCCCTCCCTCTCTCCCACCCTCTCTCTCTCCCTCCTCTCTATCTCCCTCTCTACTCCCATTCTCCCTCCCTTCCTTTCTTTTTCCTTCTCTCCCTGCCTCTCTCTCCCTCCCTTTCCCTCCCCCTCCTTCCCTCCTCCCTCCAACCATCCTTTCCTCTCTCCCCCCATCCCCTCTCTCGCTTTATCTCTCTCCCTCTCTCTCTCTCTCTCTCATTCTCTCTCTCTCTCTCTCTCTCTCTCTCTCTCTATATATATATATATATATATATATATATATATATATATATATATACATCATATTATTATGGCTTCACACTTCTTCTAAAATCCTTCCTCATTCATTTACCTTCCTCAAACTGTATTAATCGGGAAGCATGAAAAAACATCAACAATTCTTCGCATCACAAAGGCACAATACAGCACCAGCGCGCAAGTTCTATTCGATCATCGGGAAATGACGTCACAGAAGAGTTTTATCTATGGCGCCGTCGAGATTACTTTTATATAGTAAAATATACTAAAATAAAAATAATTTATTACAATTAAACTACCCATCGAGATGAAACGAAAACTGTCCTATAACCTTCCCCATGTAATTATCTGTACTTGTACCAAATTTCACGTTATTTGATTTTCAGGATCTTGAGTTATAAGGGAACAGACTGACAGACAGATAACAAATGCGTCTTATAAGTATAGATATATATATATATACTAGTTGCAAGTACCCGGCTTTGCCCGGGTTTAAAATAAGGTTTTCTGTTTACCTTCTGTTTCTCCCTACCCCCTCTCTCCCTTCTCCCTCTCTCCCCCGTCCATCCTCCTCCCTCCTCCTTCCCTCTCTCTCCCTCCCTGCCCCCTCTTTCTCTTTATCTCTTCCTCCCATTTCTCCCATGCTCTCCCTGTCTTCCTTCCTCCCCTCTCTCTCCCTCCCTAACCCCTCTCCCCCTCCTTTCTCCCTCCTCCCCCTTTCCACCTCTCTCTCTCTCCCTCCCCCTCTCTCCCCCTTCCTCCCTCCCTCATTCCCTCTCTCTCCCTCCCTGCCCCCTCACTTTTTATCTCTCTCCCTCCCTCTCTCCCTCCCTCCCTGTTATAGGACAGGTTTCGTTTCATATCGATGGGTAGTTTAATTGTAATTAATTTTTTTTTATTTTAGTATTTTACTATATTAAAGTAATCTCGACGGCGCCATAAATAAAATTCCTCTGTGACGTCATTTCCCTATGATCGAATAGAACTTGCGCGCTGGTGCAGTATTGTGCCTTTGTGATGCAAAGAATTGTTGATGTTTTTTCATGCTCTCTGATGTGTACAGTTTGAGGAAGGTAAAGGAATGAAGAAGGATTTTAGAAGAAGTGTGAAACCATAATAATAAGTATATATATATATATATATATATATAGAGAGAGAGAGAGAGAGAGAGATAAAGAGAGAGAGAGGGGGGCAGGGGGGAGAGAGGAAAGGAGGGAGGGAGGGGAGAGAGGAAGGAGTGGGATGGACAGGGGGGAGAAAAGGAGGGAGGAGGGAGCAGGAGGGAGATGGGAGAGGGAGCAGGGGGGAGAGGGAGAGAGAAAGAAAGGGAGGAGAGAGGGGGTAGGGAGGGAGAGAGAGGGGGAGGGAGGGAGGGAGAGAGAGGGTGGGAGGGAGGGGGAGAGAGAAAGAGTGAGGGGGGCAGGGAGGGAGAGAGAGATAAAGAGAGAGAGAGGGGGCAGGGGGGAGAGAGGAAAGGAGGGTAGGAGGAAGGGAGGGGAGAGAGGGAGGGAGGTGGGTGGACAGGGGGGAGAGAAGGAGGGGGGAGATGGGAGAGGGAGCAGGGGGAGAGGGGGAGAGAGAGAAAAAGTGAGGGGGCAGGGAGGGAGGGGAGAGAGGGAATGAGGGAGGGATGAATGGGGAGAGAGATGGGAGAGAGGGTGGGAGAGGGAGGGAGAAAGGGAGGGAGGGAAAGGGAGAGAGGGGGAGGAGAGGGAGAGAGAGGAAGAGGGGGAGAGAGGGAGACGGGAGAGGGAGGGAGGGAGAGAGGGATGGGAGAAATGGGAGTGAGAGATAAAGAGAGAGGGGGCAGGGAGGGAGAGAGGGGGAGGAGGAAGGGAGGAAGGTGGAGAGAGGGAGACGGGGGTGAGAGAGAAGAAGGGAGGGAGATAGGGAGAGAGAGGGAGATGGGAGAGTTAGAGAGGGAAGGAGAGGGAGGGAAAGAGAAAGGGAGAGAGGGGTAAGGAGGGAGGGAAAGAGAAAGGGAGAGAGGGGTAAGGAGGGAGGGGGAGGGAGGAGAGAGGGGGAGGGAGAAAACAAAAGATAAACAGAAAACCTTATTTTAAACCCGGACAAAGCCGGGTACTTGCAACTAGTATATATATATATATATATATATATATATATATATATGCAGAGGTGGATTTAAGGATGGGCGCATCGGGCCCTCAAATATTTAGGGGCTCCACATAGTCCAACTTTAAACCCTTTGATATGTGTCTCTTTTTCTAAAGGGCCCAATATTTTACTCTGCGCCCCGGGGCCTCTACTGACACAAGTCCGCCCCTGTATAGATATATTTATCATATATACATCAATACACACAGATCCAGTGTGACAACTTTAAGAAGGCTCCGCTGCGTGGCGACTACAATGGTAAATGCTTTTTTTTTTTTTTATAATTGCTGGGAAGGTGGGGGATGGGTTGTCATCTAGGGCAGGGGTTGGCAAATTTATTGAGCAGCGGGGTACAATGGGGTCCGGAAAGAATGAAGGGCGAGAAGAATGGTCAGTGTGATGACATGAAGTTATGCAATTTAAATGTTACCGTCATAAAATGAATGTCTGCTGCAGCTGCGCATCAGCATGAAACGAGCGGCGGGCCGCATTATGGAGTTTAGCGGCCCGCATGTCGTAGTTTTGTATTTCGATAACAATGTTGTGATCTGACGCAAAAAAAATGAACAAAGTTAATGAAACAAAAAGCTTTTAAAACAATGGTGGGCAAAGTAATATATATATATATATATATATATATATATATATATATTTATCTCAAATCTTTCAATTCACCCATCATTAATATGCAGAGAACCCTAATAAATGAAATATACATTATAAAAACCGTTGTGGGGAGCCTAGATGGCCCATTTCTAAAGTCGGCCGTGACCACCCGTGAAAAAATTCCATTAATAATTCTAACAACCATAATCCAGTTTGTTAAGATGTATTTTTGTACTGATAATGTTTAACGTTATATTATTATTGTTATTAACTGGTTTCATCTTATGTAGCGATTTGTATAAATAAATAAAAAGAACTTTGGACTTCATGTCGTATCCACGGCTCGAATTGTAAAGATAAAATACATAGACATCTTTTGTAGAGCACAAATAATCTTGAATATTGTTTCTTAAGATCATCTTTAAGATAAAACTCTTCTTCCACACTTTTACTTTCCTTTTATTGCATCTGTATGCATTCGCAGCTTGATCCAGTTCATTTGCTATTTGCAGTTAAATGAACGTGCAAATGTAAACAAATGGCGATTCATAACGGGTTTTTACATGCTCATCTGTAATCCACGCAGTAAAACTTTTAAAATCCATTTTCGTGTCACTAATGAAAGCAAAAAAAAAAAAGCGATAGCCGATATTTTGTAGGAAAATGTTCTGAATCTTTGAGGGCTGATGAACAAGGCGAGCTTCTAATTTGTATTCCCATGTTCGGAATTAAGATATCAAATTTGTCTTAAAGCTATTGATAAGTCACAGGTAGCTGCATGATGTTGCCTATGTTATTAATATAGGCTATAAATAGATGCACAAAAAAAATAGCATCGGGGCAGATGAAGCAGTGGCGTAGCGAACTTAACTCGCGCCCGGGGTCACAATACTTTTTAGCGCCCACCACCCCCCCCATTCGAAAAACATATAATGTTAAATGTAAAATATACCATTTGGCGCCCCTCAGTGAGTAGCGCCCGAGTCTTGATGGCTCCATTGCACCCCCCCCCTCACTACGCCACTGAGATGAAGTCTATAACGTATCTATTTCTGTAACCTCGGCATCTAAAAGAGATTGCGTAATTAGCACCACACCCAGCCGCGTTTACATCCCCTAATTTAAGTCAGGTCCCCATTTAAAGATGGGAATTTTAACCAACTTTCATTATGACCTAGAAAAGATTCCCTTGGTTCACGGCGAGAATCGAACCCGTGACTCCCAGGTCGGTGGTCGAGCGCTCTCCGCCACTCAGCCACTCGTCCCTCATCGGCTATAAATAATATAATATAAAAAAATCAACATTAATTATGTTTTATTCTACTTACAACCCTTAACCTCCCCTCCCCCACCCCGCACGGCAAATTTCTGTATATCTGTGTGTGTGTGAGTAAGCGTGTGTTTATCCATGTAGGGACAATTATGGACACATTGAGAGTAGTGGTGGGGGTGGGGGGGGGGGGAGGGGGCGAGAGCGAAGACCCAGAGCCTAATTAGGAGCCATGACTCGAGTGCTAGTTGTACATGTGTGCATTTCTGTTTCGTTTCTTTTCTTTCTATCTGTTTGTTACTTTTTTTTTATCTCCTATTTAATTTGCCAATTTAATTTTTTTTTTTTTTGTTAAGAAGAAATTAAGTTTATATATAAACCAAAAATTACAATCTCATATACTTTCGTTTTGTTAGGCTCTGCTAAACAATAAAGGTTTTTAAATGTATAGAATATATAGGTTTCCTTTTTTTTTTTTGGTTTCATCCAGGCCCGAGGTACATTAACCTAATTACCTGTTGTATAAAGCCACTGACACCTATAACTTTAAGTAATCATATTTTCTGAAGGTTTTATTTAACCTCATTTATCATGTCATTTCAACGTCTTCTACAAGCGCTACATTTGCATATTTTTTTTAAATGTATACATTCTCTGTACATTCAGATATATGACGCATTTTATAAAGAGGGGGAAAACAATGACAATATATACGGATGACGTGAATTATGTTTCTCACCATTATACACATTATTTTACAATTTTATACGCATCAAATCGGCATTGCATGTACTTTCATGCATATAGAAAAAGTTTTATGTCACAGAAGTAAATACTTACCTTTAATTGGTGCACTTATAAAATAACAATGGTCACGCTAAATTTATATCAAAGGTATTATATATATTCAGGCACAATTAGTTTAAAATGAGAATATTTACAACTTTAATAGTAATTATTAGCTAATAGCAAGCAATACGAGGAATGTAGAGTTTCGAAAGAATTTCTTCAAGGTATCCAGCTCATGGGGGAGAAAGTCACACGCAAGAATGACAACACGTGATTAAACTCCATCAGACGACACCGAGTTAAAGCAACTCCCTCCCAAAAATGATTGCCATTTCGTTTTACGTTCGCGTCGCACCTCCCACCACACCCCCCCCCTTCCCCCCTCGATGGGAGGAGTCACGTCTTCAGCCATCAGCTTTTCTTGGCGAATGGGTAGAAGCGGAATAAACGAGTGTGAGTGAGCAGACGACATCGGCAGACGACCATCAGAGAGGAAGGGACAGAATAAACGATGCGTTTGGGGAGGTGGAAGGGGGGGGGGAAGGGGGGATACTGGGTAGACAAACTCTAAAACACCCGTTGAAATCCACCATATTTCTAGTTCATGCTGTAATAGGTTTTATTTTTTTTTTTAGTTTTGAATCCCCCCCCCCTCCGCCATTCCCTCCCCATTTCCACCCAGTTGTAGCAGATCTGAAGCAAGAAATACATTTTATAATTTTTGCCCTTTTTTTTTTAGTTTTGGATACCGCTCCTTCCCTTTTCCCTCTCCATTTTCACCCAGTTTTTAATCAGACGTAAAGCAAGAAGATATTTTATAATGACGTCAAGGCAAAAATAATTTTGGGCCCTTTTAATTGTTTTGTTGACTTCCAACAATCACAAGAAAACAATCCTAACCTTCTTTTTATTCATTTTTTTTCGGCTGGTGAAGTCAGTTGCAATACTCTTTCGATTGTTCTAAACAGTACTTTGTTAATGAATATACTCTCTTAGCTCTACAATCTTATCTTTCATTAATCATTACACAATGATGTACAGTCGTGACTTCAGCGTTGTCTGTTGATAGCGGATGAATCTGTCCCACTGCCTGTTGATAGCGAATGAATCTGTCACACTGTCGTTGTAAAAACATTAGCACCGCCTCTTGCCCAATAAAACGTTTTTTTTTTTTGCTCATTTTTTTGTTTCTCTTCTTTAATGGGCAGTCATTCATCCATTCACGCTGTATTCACTTGGTAATGTAACAATTTCTTTATGTAGTATTTTTTTATATTTTTTTTTCGAAGCATTACAGTCAGGGCCGTGCTCACTTAAGGCTCGCCTCCCAGGGTCACTTGCAGGGCGGCTTATCATATAGGCACAATAGGCACTGTTCCCACAAACCTTGAGGAGCCCACGAAAAGTCTAAAGATGAAATTAAAAAAAAACGAATATACCTCTTGTGCTGGGGGCCCACTAGCAGGCCCGTAGCGTGGGGGGCTGTGGGCCGGGACCCCAGCGTTTTGTCTGGTCCCTCTGCTTGTTTGCTCTACTTAGTAACATTTATTTCCTGTTCCCCCCCCCCGCTATTGGCCCGGCCCCTGCTGTAGAATGTCTGGCCCCTGCTGTAGAATTTCCACGCTACGGGGCTGCCCCCTAGCCCTATAGAAACAATTATGCACAAAGCCCACGATGGTCATCAGACGACTATGTGCACTAGAATGGGGACGTCTGATGCTGACCTGAGGGACTTTTAACCAACTTTTCAACAAAATTCTGGAAACATTCCCTCCCTTGATTCTCAATCAGGATTGATCCCACGGTTCTCAGATCGACAGTGAAGCGCTCTACGCCGCTCGGCCCTCCGTCCCTCATTATTAATAAATGAAACGAAATATTGCACCCAGTGGCAATAGACAAAAGTTCTTGTCGGGGCTATCTCTCAGTATAAGATTTAATAGGAGCTAATCATAGAAGGGAGCCCCCTTTGGCAGAGGGGTCCCTACACGGTTGACTAGTAGACAAGATAATACAATGATAACCCAAATTGGAAGATTAGGCTACAGGCCGGTATTTTCCCACTAGCCATAATTACGCCGGTCTTTACTGTGGTGGTTAGGGTGGGGGGGGGGGGGGGAACCCACCATGAATGGTAAATGGTATGGTGGATGATATGGTGGATGGTATGGTGGATGGTATGGTGGATGATATGGTGGATGGTATGGTGGATGATATGGTGGATGGTATGGTGGATGGTATGGTGGATGGTATGGTGGATGGTATGGTGGATGATATGGTCGGTAATATGGTAGATGGTATGGTGGATGGTATGGTGGATGGTATGGTGGATGATATGGTGGATGGTATGGTGGATGGTATGGTCGGCAATATGATAGATGGTGGATGGTATGGTGGATGATATAGTGGGTGTTATGGTTGATGGTATGGTGGATAATAAGGTTGATGGTATAGTGGATGATATGAAGAATGGTATGGTGAATGGTATGGTGGGTGTTATGGTTGATGGTATGGTGGATGGTATGGTGGGCGTTATGGTGGATGGTATGGTGAATGATATGGTGAATGGTATGGTGGATGGTATGGTGGGTAATATGTTGGATGGTATGGTGGATGGTATGGTGGGTAATATGTTGGATGGTATGGTGGATGGTATGGTGGGTAATATGTTGGATGGTATGGTGGATGTTATGGTGGATGGTATGCTGGATGTTATGGTGGATGGTATGGTGGGTAATATGTTGGATGGTATGGTGGATGTTATGGTGGATGGTATGGTGGATGTTATGGTGGATGGTATGGTGGGTAATATGGTGGATGGTATGGTGGATAATATGTTGGATGGTATGGTGAATGGTAAGGTTGATGGTATGGTGGGCGTTATAGTGGATGGTATGCTGGATGGTAAGGTTGATGGTATGGGGTCTAATCTTTGGTCACTCAAGTCAACTGCCTTGCTGTCATTCCCTGCCACGTGAGCAAAAGATAATTCATAACCATTCTATGCATTTTGAAACCTTTTCAAAAAGTTATCAAACAGTTGTGAATGCAGTGAATATAATTTACAGTTAGAGCCAAGTATTCATTCTTATTCTAACAAAGCTTTTACAGTCACCGGGTCCGTTGTATTGACCAAAGGAATCTTCGATGTATACCAGGGATACTGAAAGGGGAGAGTATCCAAACACTTGTATGGGAGGTAACCCTAATTATGGGGGTGGGGGGTGGGGGGCGTTTTCGAAATTCTTCATAATGTATTTATTTTTTTCTGGGGGGGCGGGTCTGTCAGGGGCCATAGATATTCTGGCTAAGGTAATGGTTGCATCCTATCTTAAATGTTATTTCATAGATACTGCTCACCCCGGTATGTAGGACATACTTAATGAGGTCAAGTTTTTTTAGACAGATTTCCCAGGTTTTTTTTTTCCCATAATGTTGTCCAAATCTTTATACATATATATATATATATATATATATATATATATATATATCTCATCATACATACATATATATATATATAAATATATATAATCTCAGCAGGGTTCCAAATTGTGCCCCAGGGGCCCCTTAATTTACCTTTAGCATATCACTATCAGTCATGGCTCTTGTCACAGGCTAGAAGAGAGGCCTCGCAAGCATCTGTTAAATTGGGACCCGCAATTTGTAAGGCCGCCCCTGACTCTCAACATACACATAACTCTCAGCACAACCAAAACAGAAGGTATGGTAGCTATTTTTAGTTGCTCATCATTAACGTTCTATTTCCATCTCATAATGTAGGCCTACACCCTGCAGGCAAGCCTCCAGCCCTCCAGGTAATCCTGGCCCACTGGCAATCTGCACCGCATGGGGCCCATCTGATCACCCACATCCACAAATTGTAGTCATTTTAAAAGTGGGTTACATTCTGACAGTTAACAATGTAAATTTAGTCATACAATCAGGAAAGTCGCTAATTGGATGGTCGAAAATCTACTTTACTAGAATGATAACACATGAAACATTTTGCTGAACATAGTCCAATTGTTTTATTTATTCTACTTTAATTAAATAATAATAATACAATAAATAACAAGTACATGTAGGAAGGACCACAGTATGTGCCAACATTCACAGCGAAATAAACACGAAATTAACACAAATCTTACATACCATAGGTATTGAGAACAGCTAAAATTATTACAATCAGAGGACGAAACTGCCTTAAAAATAATGAGTGCTTCATGAAATGACATACGAAATTTATAATGTAAAAATATATTGATAAGATAAGTTTTATAAAATTATTGTCTAATATTAAAGTATCTAAGTACATGTGTATGCCATAAATAGTGTAAATTATGTCATATAAAGTGAATGAGTGTATCTGCCAATTGAAGATATTTTTTTTTCATCTAGCACTAACTGTTTCTCATGTCACAGTAAAGACGGCTGGAATGAGCCCTTTCATACTTAAAACAAATGTATTATTGTTAGCATAACTTGTTTTTTTTTTTCAAGTAACAGTTGAAGTTAACTATAACTTTGGAGCTAATAAATTATTATTTTTTTAGAACAGTCGAAATACCTGTGTATGTATAAAAATATTTAAATGCACTAGCGTTGTAGTAAGTTTTAAACAATATAATAATTCATTTTTTTTTATAATGATTTCAAACAAAAATGTCATATGTTACATGTATTTAGCGGCCAGCTCTCAAAATGATATGAATTATTGAGGGATTATCTTGAACTATGACCACGTTTGAGTTTCCGTTTGACAAAAAGTGGGAGTCGATATCGAAGGCACAGTTAAACAACAGTTTTGAAAAAAAAAACCTAACAAATCTTTTTTCTAATCAAAATGGTATAAATGGAAATAACCAACCAGAATCTTAATACAATAAAATACATCTTAAAAGAAATGCATGTATAAAGTGTAGTTTTACTTTGCTTTGAATTATTTTAAATTAGACCCTGATGTTTACACACACTTTTTCTTTTTTTTTTATTCCTTATCATTTAAAATTTTTTTTTTCTTTATTTTGGTCAGAATGTATAGGTTTATATATACCCAGATATCTGGGATTTGTTTCTTAGTTCATTGATAAACTTTGGGGAGAAAAAAAAAAGTGTCTCTATATAAGAAAAAAAAAACCAACAACATTATCTCATCACAATTACCTGGCGAATATAAAACTAGCATTAAAAACATTATACATGGTATACTGATCATATCAAGAGTGCAAAAAATAAAAAATATAAAAAATCAGAACTTGATTCATTTAGTTAAACTATACAGTGTAAGGAAATATGTATATAATATATTCATTTAAAAAAAAAAAAAAAAGAAAAAAACATTGATAAAAAACATGTAGCTCTCTAAACCACGTATAAATATTTATTTGAATAAGCAGAAATAAAAAAAAATTGAAATCTTATGCATCAAAGTGATTTGAATCATTTCAAAAGATATTCGTATAAAAATTATTTTAAACAATTTACTGAGATCATTATATTAAAAAATGTAATACGGTGAATCATAAAGTTATTCCACTTTTTTTTTTTTTTTATTTTCTATCTAAGAGTTATGTATTGTAATGCAGGGACTTGTGGCCCTAGGGCAAGGTGACGAGCTTTATCGGTTTAGTAATTACATATATCAATACATATCACAAAAAAATGTACCAAAATTTGAATTCAAAAGAAATTGATTTCTAAAAAGTCACATAATATTGGCTTTACAGGCTTTCAATACTCTTTTTAAATCCCTGTGGCGATTATTTCTATTAGAAGTTACTTTGGTCTACTGCTCATCATAAGTTTTAATGTGCCAGCTTTTTCCGTCTAGCAAGGAATGGCACTGGAAGATTGCTAAATTGAGTTTTATATATCACAGAAAAATTACAGATATGTTCTTAGACATTGTTTGTTTGTTGTTAAATTTAAATCTAACTAAAAAAAAAAAATTATTGGAACTTTCATTATACAAAGATTAATTACCTGAGTTGAATCAAGGAATGTTTCAAAAAAATCAAATGAATACTAAACATGGCAGAACATTTCAACTGATGATTCTCTACATTTCATTGCATCAAATTAAACACACATTAGTAATAAAAAAAATTACCTTAATTTATTGTTTCATTTTAATTTCTAAATATTTCAATAAATTAACACTTCTGCTGATATTTAAACAATGACAAAATTTTAAATACAAAACATAAAATGAGAAGTTACATAGAAAAAATTAGGGTAAAATCCAATGAGATAAGAGTTATTTCCCATATTTTTTTTATCACAGATTGTGGTGGACACTGGAGTAAAAGCTATTATTCTTGTAGCACTTTGATACAGAAAAAAAATTAAGAAAAAAGCATGTAGAATGGTATGCAGAATTGTATAAATACAGTATATGATCTTAATATTATAAAATATTTAAAGCTTAGTACAAAGAGAAAAAAATGTACAGTAAAGTTTTTAAATTGCTTAATGTTCATGTAATGTACAGAATGAGACAAGGCAATGTAATAAAGAGTAAAAAAAAAAAAAAATTTACCAATAAAAAAATGATATCTATAGTTATTTTTTTTTTAATTCGGGACTTAGATATTCCTTTGTTTTTTAGAATAATCATTAAAATTAAAATGGCTTATTAAAACCGTTTGTATAAAAGCTAGTGCAGTTGTTTTTTTTTAAAATACATCTGATAAATTCAAAGTGAAATTAAACCGGTTTAAGATGGTGCTTTGAATAAATTACAAATAAACGGTTGGAATGAATATTTACAATAAAACAAGAGAATTCGATAATATTTTTTAATAAATTCTGGGATCACGTCTCATGGGGGACACTGATCTAGCCCTGGTACGAAGCTTTGCTGCTTTCCGTCTGGATCGTTCTCTTGATCTAGCAATGACAGGGTCTGTTGCCTCTAGTGGGTTACGAAACATGGGTCCACTGTCAGCATGAACATCCTGCAGAGCATCTTCCAAAGACAGTGTGGTGAAGGTAGTAGCATGATGAGCCTGAATAAGTTTCTCTAGCCGGGTGATTATCTCGTAATCAGGTACAGCTAAGGTGTTGATGTCCAGTCCTAACATTCTGGCAACCACTGTCCGGAAATCTACCAACTAAAAATGAACAGAAAAAACAAAACATGGTTCAGTTTATCTACTTGAACTGTGACAGGAAAATAAAATATTTTTATATATAGAAAAAATAATTTATATTTAGCTAAATTCAAAGTAAGAGTTTCAATCGAAAAAACACTTGACAATGAGAGTAAAGGAGAGATCTATCCACACCAGAGTCCCTGACAAAGCTTGCAAAGGAGCAAATGATGATAGTGAAGGAAAGGGTTATTAGTAAGGTCAGCATTGTGTCATTCATTATCTGTGGTGTCATTAAAGATATTGATGAATCATTCAAGCCCTAAAATAGGCAACAAGTGATCCTCACTCACTCTTAGATAATGGATTAATAATAGACTGCAACTTAAATGCAGCCTGCTCATATACAGAATAGAATTTTGTTTTGCACTTATAAACATTTAGCATTGATAAACACTGTAACTGTTTTGAGAATTTTTCAAAAATGCAACAGAGAGCAGTACAAGACAACAGAGAGCAGGTTGCATTATAGGGCTACAGTACAAGACAACAGAGAGAAGGTCACATCATAGGTTTACAGTACAAGACAACAGAGAGCAGGTCACATTATAGGTTTACAGTACAAGACAACAGAGAGCAGGTCACATCATAGGTTTACAGTACAAGACAACAGAGAGCAGGTCACATCATAGGTTTACAGTACAAGACAACAGAGAGCAGGTCACATCATAGGTTTACAGTACAAGACAACAGAGAGCAGGTCACATCATAGGTTTACAGTACAAGACAACAGATAGCAGGTCACATCATAGGTTTACAGTACAAGACAACAGATAGCAGGTCACATCATAGGTTTACAGTACAATACAACAGATAGCAGGTCACATCATACGGTTACAGTACAAGACAACAGATAGCAGGTCACATCATAGGTTTACAGTACAATACAACAGATAGCAGGTCACGTCATACGGTTACAGTACAAGACAACAGATAGCAGGTCACATTCAAATCAAAGGCACTGTAGAAAAAAAAGTGACTTCCTTATAGGTAGGTGTAATTGAGCACATACATAATTTTTTTTTTTTGCATGGGCAAAAATATGAGAAGACGAATATTTAGGTGTGTTCGTATTGCACATTGGTTTTGCTTATCTTTCAATAAAAAAATTTAAATAAATAAGAATGCCATTTTACTTGTTTTTCTCTGTATTTCAATGTGTCCAACGCATTTTTAGTGGTCCTCAATTCACTGCTAAGAGCCTGTACTGCGTTTTCAGAGGCCACCTTTTTCTCTTGAAACGTTGTCTCTGTGTTATCTACTGTTGATTTTAATTCTGAAATTTTCCTAGACTGGCGCTTACGAACTTCTTCCAGCTCTTCCACCTGACGTGCAAGCTCTTCAAGGTCTTTACGTTGTTCAAGTGTTCGAATCTACAGTGAATAAATATTAACCAGTGCCAGATAAGGTTCACTTAAAAATTGTTATTCTATATAAAAATAATGGGATTTCAATAAAATAAACATCCTCTTCAAAATGGAACATCGCAGATTATGAATTACCTTAAGTTCCCCTGAGCCAAGTAACTGAGCTTTCAAGTTTTGCACTTCATGTCTTGAATCTTGCAGCTGAAGTTTGTACTTCTCCACAAGTTTCTCCAGTTTCTGCACCCTGAGATTCTCCACTTCTCTCTGTTTTTCAATGTCCACTCTGCCGTGCATGCGTTCCTCCAGGTTCGTCATCTTCTTCCTCAGCAAGTCAATGTGAAGGTCTTTACTTTCCAGCTGTTCCTTAAGCGCTTTCACCTTTAATCACAGGTTGAACCAAAATTTTATCAACAAAGACTACAGCTTGAAAGATTTTTTTTTTTGCAAAATTATTGAAAAGAAAAAATAAGCCCTTAACGAGATCTGTGGGGTCAATATGATTAAAGTCGAGGAAAAACTCACTTTGCGTTGAAGGCTGTACACGTGAGATGATTTGTCGGCCAGGGCATCAGCCTCTAACTTCATCAACTGCTCGGCTCGTGAAATCAAGGCATCCATGGTAAGATCCAAACCAAGGTCAAGAGATATTCTGTCCATTTTCATGATTTCACCAAGTTTTTGAAGGCCACGTAAATACTGCAATAATGAAAAAAAGAAACAAGAATATGATTTTATTTTTAAAATACTTTTATTAACTTGCTGTTTCTGGACGTTCAAAGCACGGACACTAGGACAGAAGTATGAGTATCAGAAGAACACAACCTGCCAGAATACTAACCGGTGAAGAAATTTATTTGTAACAGCTTTTCCACCAAAGGTAGTGCCTTGAATTATTATTATTTTATATACCAAAGCTAGGTGTCTAAAAAATTGTATATAAGAAACTAGAACAACACACTAGTATTACATATGAAAGTATCATAAATGACAAGTATTATATATGACTAGTACATGTATTACATATGACAAGTATTCTAAAGAATGAAACAAAGTACTGCTAAAATGAAGATCACATGATCTTCTGTTTTTTAAGGTGAGCTCATCCACCAATAAAAGATCAGTAATATTTATAGACTGCAAAAAACTTTTTAATTATAATCCGACTATTAACAATGAAGGCCAGCCAGAGTGTCAACCCTACCAATATATTATTATACTAATTTTAAAAAAAATATATATTTATTTTACTCATGACATAAAATTAGGAAATTTGGCTGTTAGTAGGAGCTAAAGAAAAAATCCATTTCCACATATTTAAACATTTTCACAACTTACTGTGATGATGGACACAATAATAAGTGAATCAAACTTCATTTTCACAACATTTAACACCCAGATTCTCACCTTTTCTTTGTCAAACTTAAAGCCGTCCCTGAGGCAGTCCCCTGCTGCAAGCTCAGCCTCTGCACTGCGTAATCGCTCCGCTAGATCCGCAGCTTCAACTTCAAACCTCTTGCACCTCTGTGCCAAATCTCTGTGAATACCTAAGTCATTGTCAAGTTGATCTGTCAAATGTTTAACTCTTTGTTCGTACTCCTCAAGACGCTGAAAAATCATTTTTCAAGATAAATAATGTTAAGCTACATCAAAAGAAACAAAAAAAATAGGGATTATTTAAAGACGTTAATTTTTTAGAATTCCTTGTGAGGATGAGATCTTAATCTCTTATATCCTATAAACCACCGAAAGGACATTTGTGAAGTGCACTTATTTTGTCCTCACCAAAGCCGATAATACAGTGGCCATGGAGGAACCATGGGAGACATAGAAAGGTGACTGAACATGCTGGAGTCAAACCTGTAACCCATGATATACATATCAGGCTGCTGCATGAAGAGAGATGGCTCACTACCACAGCACCACCAACAACCCACTCTGTACTTTTTACTCTCTCAATGCATTTAAAACTTATTTTAAAATAAAAATGTGACAGTTATTAGACAACCTAATTTATTTCAACTAAAAGTTTTACTTGGTTTGGATTTAATTTAATTTTTTTTTCTTTTGTGAGGATGGGATTTTTTTGCTAGTCTGGAGCAGCTGGTCAAAAATAATTACAAAAGCGTGTAATTTGTAATAAACTAAAACTTTTAAAATGATAAATTATGGCTTCTTGAGCTATGAAACACCTATGGCTGCCCTACAGCTGATTTCATAAACCCTGGAGCCAAAAATCATCCCTAGATATATTTCATGCTTAAAGAGTGAACCATTAGAAAATAAATGTAATACCTTATACTTGGACTGATAAGTTAACGATAATTTTTTTTAACATATTACAAAGAAATCACATATCCTAGTTTAACAAATCAAACGTGGCCAACTAATGTCACGTCCATTTCAAAAAATTAGAAAAAACAACAAATAATAAGTACAAGTATTTAAATGTCAGATAAAACATAAACTTTTTTTTTTACCAGTTTTGATTCTTTGTGTTCAGTAACCAGACGTCGGACTGTTTCTTTGATGTTTTCCTCTGTTGGGACAACACTGAGATCTGCTGAGCTCAAAAGATTCGACAGCTGCTCGCGGAAAAGGTCAAACTGTGTGCTGGCTGAACGAACATTGTGAGCTTTCTCACGGAGGTCTCTGTCAAGAGAGCTAAACCTGTTTTCTTTTAGCTGAAGTTCATTTTTGGTGGCTTCAAGAGCTCTGTGACTTGCCTCAAGGCGCTCTTTTAGAAGATCAATTTCTCGTTCAAGATCACGGCGGGCAGCAAGTGCATTATCCCTTTCCTAAGAGTAAAAAAAATTCATCACAAAAATATTGATAAATAACCGAACCAATGTAAATGGTCGAATCGCAATCTCTTCACTAGGTGTTTAAAAAAAAAAAGACCTTACCAGCCTCAGACTTTCAATGTCGCTGGTATATCTTGAGGCCACTTTCTGTTCACGACCTACTTCAGAAACGAGTCTCATTATTGTTTCTCTACTGGCTTTTGTTTCCAAGTGAGTCTCGTTCAAATGTTCATTCATTGTCATGATTTTTCCTTTCAACATTGCATTCTCTTGGATAATGTCATTCATCTGATATCGGTGAAAAAAAGAAAAATGCTAAGCATGATACAAGCAAGGAACAAGCATATGTAAAATTATTTTTAAAATTGTTTACTAATATATATGAGATAAATAGTTAATTCACTTCATTTACATTTAAGTTAAATGCAACAGAGAAGTATGAAGTAATGCACCTCTGTAAAAAAATATTTTCACAAAATAGAATTAAAATTTACAATAAAAATAGATTTCTAAAAAAAAAAAAAGAATTCATAGGTGACAAAGAATTTCTTAGTTTGTGCATGATGAAAATATTTATTCTACTATGACTTATCGTCTAGCTGGTAAAACTTTTTAAATGTAATTGTTCTGCTTCCTACCTTGCGTACAACAATGTCAGCTGAACAATTGGATGGGTCTGTTAAATCTTCTGTGTACAACAGTGAACTGATCTGACTGAGAAACTCATTAAGTCGTCGACCTTCACCTATAAGTTTTGACTCGGCCATCTCATGATCTTCCAATTTCTTCCTATATAAAAAAAAATAAGAATGGCAAATTTAAATTTTGTATGTATTTCTTGGGAAGTTTGGAGTTTTCCGAATAAATCAGTATTTTATTTCATATTAACATCTTTACAGTAATTCTGGTGTTAATCAATCCAGCAACGAGGGCATCATACATTTTTTCTTTTTATGAAATTAAAATTCAGGTTTATTTTTAATGATTTGTGAAAAAAATATTTTAATTCTACATTATAAATGTAAATATTAGGCTATTGTTACATGCCAATAAACAGAGTTAAGTGCAAACTAAAAAAGTTTAAAACTGTTATATATTATATTCTAATAAAAACTTTCTTATTTTCTTTAGTTTACTGCGCAGAAAAAAAGAAACAAAACAAACCAAAACCACACCTTAATCGTTGCTCTAATTCTACAATTTTGTCACTTAGTTCTCTGTTTTCCCTTTGAAGGGCTGAAATTGTAAATTCTCCTCTGTTTGCCACTGTCTCATAAGAACCAGCCCTTGATTCATACTCTGCCAGTTTTTCTCTGAGAGACGCTACCATGTTACCAAGACGATTCTCTGTTTCTCTGCTTGTGTCTAGTAGATGCTGAAGCTCTTTAATTTTTATGTCTTTTGATTCCATCTCTCTCTGCAAATCTGAAATCTTTAACAGAAAAAAAAAATAATCTAAGTTAAGGATTAAAATGTGACAATAAAATGAAATAACTTTTGTAGAAATTCTCGTGTGGCAGTCTCTGGTGAATAATTTTAAGATAGATTCGTGTATCCAAAAAAAATATAGTTAATACCCCAAAACTTAAACGAATGATTACTAAACAGACACCTTATAACAGATTTAAAGCTCCCAAGGGTCAGTGAACCCTAGTTTAACAATCACTGACTAACATGAATTATGAAGAAAAAATATTTTAATATTTTTCCTTAATATAAGTAAACAAATAAAATTCAAGATGAATGACCATCCATTAATATTTAAATGAACTTTTACCTGGACCTGTGCTCTTTCAAATTTCACCTGAAGTGTGGCCAACTCACTCCTAGTCAAATCCACAGCAGATCGTTCTCCGAGGTATAAACTGTCCAACTATAAAACGAAACAAAAAATCATTAATCCATAGGAAGCATATTAAATCAATTACATGTTTTTTGTTCTTTTATACAAAATATTAATGCTTATCAGAGAAGTTCCAAGTATTTAGCATGTAAGTACAAGTACCCATGTGCAAGTACACACTTTTTTAAAATTACATGTAAGACTATGAATATGAAGTATTTGACCGTATGAACTTAGTAAAACAAGTACCAAGTGCCCCCATCTCTAAAGCTTTTTACATCAATATTACAATTAGTTACACGTGAAACTATTTCCTAAGAAATTTATTCGACTTACTCTGTATGAATCTGGTGCTCTTGGAATTTTCGGAGCGCCATCCAGGCTGACAAGATGTTGTATTAAACTGTCTTTCTTCTTCAGCTCTTCACGAAAACTTCTAACCTGATCTTGAAGCTGTAATATTACAATAATCCTGTTAAAGTCTGATTAATGTTGACTATACAATGTAATTAAAAGTCAACATGGAATATTTTAGACTAGGGGTGTCCAGCTTGCCAGGGTCACATTGCAAGAAAAGGATTTAACTGTGTGAAACAAATTCATATTAAGAATATTTTAATAATAACTGTTGAACAAAAAAAAAGTACTACTTGACCTTGATAAGCAAAAAAAAAAATACATAAAATAATAAATGTTTACATATAAAATACAAGTAATTGAAAAATCATGAACAATAATATTATTTTAATTCATAAACATATTTGAATATAAATGTGAACGGTTTAAGATTTAAATATCTTTTCACCCAGTCCAGTGACAGAATTAAGTCAGGTATCCCAAACAAAGGGATCAAAGTCTTGTATGGTTGGTGTTAGTATCACTAGTATCAGTAGTGTATGAAAATGGACACAGGAGTGACAACAAAACAGACACGTCACACTGTGTTCCTTGGTGTGTTTCCACCAGTAGGACAGGAACATCGATCATGTTTAAGTTAATATAAAACAAAAAAAAAACTAAAGTCTTAACAATATCACAAAACGTCAACTACGACAACAGGTCATCGAATAGAATAATAGATTATTTATTATAATTTATATCGATGTATTTGGCTTTAGTCCGTTTTACTGCTATCATCGGTGAATTAAAATAATAATAAAAAAGTTTCCTTCCTAAAATAGAGGCTGATAAAACGTAATTATTTCATAAATAAATTCAAACCTCATTAATCTGCCTACGAGTTTCACTGCCATCGTATTTATTGTCGTATTTCAAGATTCCCACCGGTGTCATGCGCCCACTTGTACCACCACTTTCGTTCGTTTTATGCCAATGATAATCATCTTCGAAAATTTTTATCCGCCTGGCTGGATTAATGGAAGGAAAACCATTGATATCCTTTCCTGTATTGATGTAACTCATTTCGAGAAATTTTCACAGCAAATTTAACACAGATATTTAGTAAATGTCTGAGATATCATCGGGAACTAAGGATGACAACAAATATTATTCCCTCGACTCAACCTCGCATAGCAACGAAAACAACACTTGAACGGAACGCTTCCGACTCAGTAAAGTATCGACAGCAGTGGTATCGACTGGTAAAAATGAGACAGACTACTGTGAGCTCTATGAGATTTACGTGTAAAGGTGGTCGAAAAATGTCTCACAAAATGTCTCGGTTACAGACGAGATTCTAAATTGAATAATCAATGTGTAGTCTAGTCTTCCTTTCTTATTAGAAAATATGTCCTTGAAGTACAACTCCAACCCTTCTGTAGGCGAAGCGATACTTACAGAGACAAATGAACACTACGTGTAACCATACTTCAATTAAGACTTTAATGGGCAACTTTTGATTAATATTGTTAAAGATTTTTTTTCCAAGCACATTAATGACAATGTGCTAAATAAGTTTATTGAATTAAAATAGGTTAAATGTTTTACAAAGTATAGACTCGTCTAGATAGACCTATACGGTTAAAATAGGTATAGTTTAAAATATTGGCCTGCCAATCTATCTGCCATTATGTATGGCATGATGGCGAATGGAAGACCGTTATTTTACTTCCAATGGAGCAGAAGATACGAATAGCAAACCAATAGCCAGTGGCGTAACTGTGGCGGGGCGCCCTTCCCACTCCCTGGCTACTGTATTCAGCCCCACCGACAGGGCACTTTTTAAAATGTCACGGGCCCTGTCACGGGCCTCCCGTGCTGATAATAATATTTTCAAAAGTTGATTGGCCATCTCAGTCCGAGCCCCTAAAACTCGCCAGGCCCCTGGGCATTTGCCCCCCCCACCCCCGCCCCCTCTCGGCGGCATTGACTGCCACCCGCACGGGAATCGGGTGGTAATTAAAGAGTCTGTCTCGGGCGCCACAAAGGCTAGTAAACTATCTGTTCGTGACACACCCCCGTTCGTCTGTGACACCTTGAGGGGCCACCGCCAGGGGTGGAGGGGGGCGGAGCGGGCGGGCCAGCATATCTCGGGGGGGGGGCCTGTATATTTTCCAACACCATTCAAAGACGCCAGGATGGCTGATCATGCTAAATTGCCAATTTGACGCAGTTTAGCATGCCCCCCACCTCCTCTCCTCTCCCTCCCCAGAACTCCTGGCCTCGGCCCTGACAGTGTGATGCCCACCATGTTATGGTCAGGGGCATTCTGGTCAATGCTCCCTGTAACTTTCCGTAGGTCCGTGCGCGACGACTAATGTCGGCCGTGTGGAAACCGAACAGCCGTGCGGAGCGAAACACGTTGTATGTTGTGCTGTAACATGGGTGCGCAAGTTATGTGCGCACACATGCGCACAGCCTGGAAGGAACCCTGACTGTGTAAGCCTCTAGACTTGCTTTCTGAAATTAATTGTGTAAACATTAGGTTTATGTTATCTATAATACAAAAAAAAATCCATTGTGTTGTTATGTCTGTCACACAAGATGGCGGCAACATGTACTGTATACGTGTTATATATATACTGCAGGCACTCAACCACGTCTGTCTTTTTCGTTAAATACATGTACGTCATGTTGAACATGATAAAAAAATCAAATGAAGAACTGTTTAGAAAAGTGTCCTTTAAAATACTATGAATGAATTAAGAATTATAAATGATAAGGTGTTGTGTGCGCAAATTATGTACCCATAATGAGGATTATTTTCTTTGGGATGAACTATATAACATATGAATTTTATTATTAAGTGTCCCCGATACTTAAATGTATCTTGGCTACAATAATCTGTTCATGTCCTTTGGGGCCACTTCGAATACATAGATATGCTATTTGTTTGTATATAGATTGATTGTTAACGCGCTGAAATATATATCACCATTTTCAACTGAGTGCCTACTAACCGGTCCGGGTACCGGGCCTTTGTTTACTAGTATTAAAAAAAACGAAAACTTGTCTGACTCGGGTGGAGCTGGGGGCAAGAGGTGGAGGTTAGGGGTTGTAGATGGGAAGGGCGTTATGTTCAGTGCTCGATTTAAGAAAAAAAAAAAACCAGTGCCGGGGATGAAAAAAATATTCTGCAGATCCGGTAATAAATGTCTATGATTTCATCCCCGGTTGGGATATATTAGCTAAAGCAGAGCCGGGGATGATAGGTCTCAGTGCCGGGGATATCCCCGGCGGTAAATCGAGTCCTGCATGGTTATGTTGTGTGTTTTGCATAACGTAATAGTGTTTAATTAAATTAATAAATTTAATTTTATTTCTTCTGCTCATAACTCTTATACCATTATAAAATTACAACATTACAACATTAGAAAATTACAACATTAGAAAATTACAACATTAGAAAATTACAACATTAGAAAACTACAACATTAGAAAATAAAATTATAACTTATCAGTGTATGGGAAATGTCGCACTGAGTATATCGGTATATTGGTATATCGGTATATTTGTATATCGGTATATTGGTATATTAGTATATTGGTATATTTATATATTGGTATATCGATATATCAGTATATCGGTATATCGGTATATCGGTATACTGGTATATCGGTATATCGGTATATATATTTGTATATTAGTATATTGGTATATTTATATATTGGTATATCGGTATATCAGTATATCGCATGGATGATGCAAACTATGTGTCTGCCTAAATCTTTCACTCCAGTGGGGCCCCCCTTTTGATGGGATTTTTAGCTTTTGCTAACCTCGTGGAAGGTGAATCTGAGCAGTGGTAAGGTGACCCCGGGCTAGAGTGTTTTTAACATTTGGTGGTTGTAAGATACGCCGTTAAGTTTTCAAATATTATTATAGGCCCAACATATTTGAAAGTATTATTCAGCAGCCCTAACGATGCTGACTTACGGCCCCTAATAAATACCTTTGCCCACCCGCTCCCCTCCCATACAAACGTAAGAAAGGGCTAGTTGAAATCATTGTCTCTTATCACTCCCCTTTTTGCTTTTTTTTTGGGAATGAGAGTTAACTTTTCATTAGTTTCGCCAAGTGTGTTGAAAAAAAAACATGCTGCTAACAGTGACGGCCTTAGCAGTACGTGGGGCACGGGGAGGGTGGGTGGGGGGCGGCGTAATTTGCTGAGTCTGGTGGCGAATTTCGTTGCAGGTAGCCTAAGTAAAAAAAAACAAACATCTCCAAACGCCCCTTCCACACATTCAGGCGTGGGGGGTTTGGGGCGGTCGCCAAAATTATCAACCTATGGCCGCTATCACTGCTAATGAAATTGCGGTAAACCAACACACACACACACACACACACACCACAAGCACACCCCACACAAACACACACGCACATAGGCCACACTCACACACACGCACGTAGGCCACACTCACACTCACATTTACCTACAGTCACCAGATTTTTAAAAGTGTAACTTTGCACTTATGGAGGTTGCGGTGGGACAGACTTGAAGCCTCCCCCCCCCCCCCCCTTTTCCAGTTAAAAACTGAAATTAGAAGACACAATTTGGCTTAATATCAAATCCATTAGATATCATTCATTATATAATGCATGCTAAGGGCGTACCGAAACCTAACAGGCCGGTGGATTTCCTATTGGCTGAAGGATATAACTTGAAAATAAAACTTTCGTATGAATCATTGTAAACGAAATTATTTACTTATATTGTAGGTCCAGTATTTTATCTTGGAATGTTATGGTATTTACGTACAGTATCGACTTAATTTAAAACTCGACTACCTAAATTATCCAGCCTTGACGAGAACTACGTTGACCGCGAGATTTCTTTAAGGGAATCTACTCTAGTTATTAGATCTGTCCTTGGAAAATAAAGGATCTATGTGATCATTTCGTTGTGTAAACAACAATGTCAATTTTCTATAAATTTAACAGCTTTACACAAAGCATTTCATCGGCTTCGCAAGATGTAGCGATGGGTCGACCAATCAATCCTCAGGTAAGGATTTGCTTTAAGAAATAAAATAAGAACTTGTGTTTTCATGCCTATCACGCCCATGCCCATGATGTCTCATTCATTGCTACATAATTGTATTTGCAGTCTTTCATAAATTAAAGTCTACTGTTTGTTACCTAACTTGGTGGGATCTGTAAACTCATTCACTACCTCACCATTTTCCTAACTAGACTGCTGCACCCGCTTACTAGATTTAGTCATTTTGCTTCTTAGTATTTCTATGCAAACAAAATTGCATATTAATGTACAGTACTCACTACACAGTCCTATGACCCTATCATATGAAAGCCCTATATCTATGTAGTTCAGCTCATAAGTTCATATGTATTAAAATTATTCATACTAAAAATTATATTTGAAAAATATATAATAAATCCATGATTCTAGTTCTGCTACTCTTGTTGAGTACATTTCATTTTTTTACCATAACGCCATAACAAACAAGTGATTCCATGAAACATGAAAACATATCAACTTGAAGTTTTAAGAAACATACTTTTGCCTGTTAATCATTTTGATATGTTGGAAGCGTAAAGAACAGGGATGAGGCATGAGTGTTGCCAGTCATAACTCGTAGAGAAAAAAATTATTGATGTTTTGATGCTATATACAAAGCACAAAAGAACATAGATTTATGTATTTGTATAAATTATTAGACTAACAACATAGTGGTATATATATATAGATGAAAGTTATATATATTTAAACTTATAGTCATTTTATTATGAATGATTGTGCTAACTATATACAATAAATGAACATCACTATATAGCATTTTCTATAAATATGCCTATGACCGGCAACACTCACACCCCTGATAAAGAATAATCATCATACTGCTTCAAATTCAGATTCAATGCTATAACTTTTATGACTATGTGTCTTAGTCGTGTTAATGCAGTTATTAGAATTTTTTCTTAATAATTACGCCATTACTTAGTGTCACATTTTTTTTTTAAATTTATGTTTCAAACATATTTTATGAGCTTTGTAATGTATATTCCCCAGGCTTTTTCAACGAGTTTACCAAAGACTTCTGAAGTGTTCTATGACTTCAAACCAATTGATAGTCAAGTGGCATCATTCCGCCAGTCCTCAACTAAAGTCGCAAACTTAAAGCCTGGGCAATACCCTGTGCCTAATGCACCCCGTTTCAAGAGGTTAATGGAATTGCAGACCAAATTTTGTGTAAGTTTCTACAGGTTTATGTTTTTATCAACCTGACAGTACTGTTATCTGAGTCCATCCCCCAGTATGAGCAGTTAACTAAAACCATCCTATGCTTTTCATAAGAGTAAGGTACAAACATTGAAAAAATCACCTCATAGTTTTCTTTACTCTCCTTCATAATCTATATAGAGATTCAACTTCAAAACAAAATAAAAATTACTCTTATTACTCCAGAAATCATCACGTTAAAGCAGTTTAATTAATAATTATCCATCTATTTGTTTGTCAGTGTAAATATAGACTTTATTATTGGCCCTAATATAGTTAGAAAATACTCTTGTGTTTTATGTGCATTAATGACATTACTGGTAAAAATTTAAGTCATAGTTCAAATATTTTAGAGGTTAATATAAATAACACTTTTGACAACAAAATACCAACATATGATTACAACATTTAAAAAAATATGTATCCAATTATGGCCTTTTTTTTATTTCCTCCTAGGCAAATGATGGTAAGCTGGTTTGGCAAAAGCTACCCAAAGACATGCCACTGTTTTATGCAACTGCTGGGTTTGTTGTTATAGGTACTGTCTGGAGTTTGATTATTTTAAAGAAATTAGCTACACCAGCCACAAATCAATAACCTGTGTTAACGACTAGTTTATTCTGTTAATTTATAGTTCACATTTTCATTGAAGTTGTATTATTTAAGCAAATTTTGGACTTTGTGGTAAAAAGATTGCCTATTAAAAATTATTTACATAAAACAATTATCTAATTTTTGGTTGTTTTTTAAATATTTGCTTGTGGTGACCCTTTAAATCAAAATGTCTAAAAGCTATAACCCTATAATAGCATAACACATTGGTTACCAACATGGTGTGCTTCTGAGGGATTTAAGAAAGGTTTTAAACCAACCTAATTTGAATAATTGGGTATTACATGTTTTATTTTTCATTGTAGGGTGTTATTATAATATTAAAGTCAATAACAAATCACTGTGAAGACAAAGCAATCTTATATATGGATGCCGTAAAGAAATAAGTATTAGCAATGACTTTAAAAAAAACCTTCAAGGAGTTAACCTTATGTAAATAATGATGTTTTTGGGTATATTCTAGTAAAAGAATTTTTGAATTACTTGGTTAATCTGTATTACAAAATACTTCAGTTACTAGTACACGTAAATTAATTTCAGTAGCTTGATAATACTGAATCACTTTATTCACAATAAATATCTACAGAATTAAAGAATTTCTCTAAAAATATTCAACTGGTGCAACTAAAGAGGAAAGTAAAAAAAAATATACAGTATAAATTTGTGTGACTAGTTTGGCTTGAATCATATCAAAGAAGACATCAGAATTTCTAAAGGGGAACAAAATAAGAATATTGATAGGATTATAATAAGGAAGTTATTCCTGGAATTTCTAAGATTGTTAAATGTTTGGCTGAATGAGACATTATAAACTATATATATTTTTTAGCACTTTTTGAAACAATTGCATTTGAATGACTGTTTTTTTAAATACAGATTAGCTTTCAAATCATCTGAGCCATTTTAAACTTAATTTGACAAATGAACATCTGATGATGCCCGTGAAAATATTGTTTGATCTATTTTTAATAGGGCATAGGATTAAGATACAAATTTTGTAGTGCTGTCTACAATATTAGTTGCCATCGAGGAACCAAAGCAGCCATTAGTAACTAAAAACTATGGTAAGAACCATAGTCCTCACCTCATCTGTCAGGCTAAAAATCACACAGTCACCAAATGAAACATTTGCCAATGGTGTTTGCTAATCTTATCATCAGACAGCTCATACAATATCTGCAAGTATGAGCACTGAAAGAAAATTGTAACTCTACTTGACCATAGCTATGAAATTTTAAGCTACCCGAGTAAACAGAGTTGGAAACATACAAATAAAGAAATTACAACAGGAACAAAAACTCTTTGCAAATATTTAATTCATCAAAATTATGAACACAGAAACAGGCATAATAAATTACTCAATTTCATACATCACTTTATCTCTGCTATCAAACTTCGCAACCTGTCTAAACATTCTTTCATACATCACTTTATCTCTGCTTTCAAACTTTGCAACCTGTATTAACAATCTGACATTCTTTCATACATCACTTTATCTCTGCTATCAAACTTTGCAACCTGTCTAAACATTCTCTGACATTCTTTCAAAATCACACAAACAATGAAATGGCCAGATTTTACACTGTAAAAAAAATGTACAAAGTATTCAAGTAACAAACAGTATAACAAAAGTTCAGCTTGGTCTAAGTGTCAGTGCTTTCTAAAACCTTTTAATATCGGATAAATGTTATTAAAAGCTTCATAGATCTCTTCTTTGACCTTTGCACCTGCAGAGAAAAAAAAATTATTGTTAAATCTTTATTCCATGAACATGATGGTAAAGATATACATGTATATTTGTGTACTAACTGAATGACATTTTGAGTACTAGGTATCCCAAAAATTTCCAATTCAATGTGTGTGCCTTCATGGAAATAACTCAATTTCTAATATATGGAAAACAAATCTCTTAAAAGATCTTAAAAAAAAAAAAGTAAACACTACAAATAAAACTGGAAATGACAATTCCAAAACCTCCTCCTTTTTTTTTTCCTAATTCCTAATATCCAACATAAAAAAAAAAAATAAAAAAAAATATTGATTTTTGAATATTATTTTTTTTAATTTATTTTTTAATAGGGACCCTCCTTTTAGGCACATCCATTATTAGTTGAAAAACTAAATAAACTGAACATCATGGGTTGTAATTATAAGTGGCCGAAAAATTCCTGTGAATATTTTAATTTATTTTGACAATTTTTTTTTTTAAATTGATAAAAGTTAGTTTTTATGTCAAGTTAATTGAAAACTATTAAGTGTATTGAAAAATAAGTATAATTCAATATACAAATTTGTTAACCTACGCTATCAAACATAATTTATTTCTGCATAAAAAACACCAGTTTTCAGCCCAAATGGTTCTATTAACCTTTTTCAATTCAAATGCATGTATTGGCTTTGTAACAGGTGAAGCACACTAAATATATTTATCATTAATGGGGACAGACTGCCTTGATAGCTGTTGGAAAAGTTTTCTTTCATGTAGCGATGAAATAACTAGCATGTGTAGTAAACACCCTGTTATGGAATAATATGAATATTTGAAAGGAAGCAGACTAAAACACACTATGCCAGTGGTTATCAAAAATGTATGCTTTCCGTCTTCTGTTGAACTATCTGACATTCTTTCATACATCACTTTATCTCTGCTATCAAACTTTGCAATGAAAAGTCAACATTTTCGTCAACAAAGGTTTTAGTTTTAGTTTTCGTCAACGAAAACAACACTATTCTAGATACTCATATTTAACTTTTGTCGTGAACCACTAGAAATCTGAGTGCCCCATACTCTGAGAACCACTGCTCTATGCCACAACTGTGGTAGTACCATATTTAAGGGCAGATACCATAACATTAGTATTGTTCGACCTGCTTTTTACTGATCTATGCAACAGAAAAAATTAATGGTGCATGTGCAAAGTTTCCTTCAGAAAGCATATATAGACCTTCATTGTCAGATGATTTTGGAGTGTATCTGTTTCTGTTGTCACAACTATTCTATGGGATTGTGTGGCTTGTAGAATGCCCAGCCGCCTTTACTTTCCCCAACAAACAGTGAACACCCATTTGTAAGCTGGGTGTACTTGGCGACATTGAGCACTCGATCCCACCACCAACCCCCTAGTTGTACATATACATACACTCAGCTTTTAACACAAAAAAAAAAAAACAAGGTGCTTAAGACATTGTCTCACCTGTCAATACAACTTTACCAGAAACAAATATCAATAGCACAATCCTGGGCTTCACCATGCGGTAAATAAGACCTGGAAACAATTCTGGCTCATAACTGAAAAAAAAAAATCTATTCGTCATATGCAATCAGAAGGGAGAACCTTTAAAAAAATGTAACACTTGCATTAATAAAAACTACTTATATTATTAAGAGATTAAAAACATGATAGTATAATAATAGGGCTAAAATAATTTTGAGGAGCATTTCATAACAACCAATTTGAACTGTGCTCCACCTGCAGTATGCAGCAACAAAAAAACTGGATAATGAACACATTTATCTAAAGTATCTGCAAAGGTTTTCTCTTGGACAAATAAATTATTGTTCAAAGGAATGACATTAAATTACCAGCTAGAATATTTGAACTCCCACCATGCAATTATTACATTTCTATTTAATCTGGTCAAACACAAAATATGTAAGCCTCATGAAAAGTCATACAATATTTTAATATTTCTACTTGCATTCATGGGGCAAAAATAAGCACAAGAAAATACTTTTAAATTGAAATACAAAATGAAAAATTAAAAACTTTGTGGAGTTTTCTGACAATTAAAAATTTTAAATGGGTCATGGTGAGGGTCACTAGATATGTTTTCAGAAAGCTAAAAAAAATTGCTTGTGGATTTGGTTTTGTTATTGCCACAGAAGTATGACTATTACTGTTTTACTAATGTCACTAGCAATATGATAGGTTCAGTAATAACCTTTTCACATCTCGAAAGATTATCAATGAATTTTTTGAACCAAGATATAGCTGAACTTTAAAGGTTGTGAGATAAAAAGTACCATGAGTTTTTGATTCCCATCAGTGTTGAAATTTAAACAGATACCTTATTCAGCTATTCAAAATTGCTTCAATTGCTCGCACATCCTATACTTCAAAAACACATTTTTACATCATTGCTACAAAGAAAAAGACTTGTGGAGAGCTGCAAATGATGGGACTTAATGTGCAGATGTTGCGCTCAATAAAACACAGACTATTACACAAATAAAGCTAATTATGTATATTTAAAAAATAGATAAATAAATAAAAGCAGCAGGTATGTTTTTGTAATATTTCTAAATTTCCATAGATGTAAAAACAATTTTAAAAAAATTCCCCACTTTTAATTATAATACATGTATAACAAAATTTAGGACCCCCCCACTCACCCCAATGGAATAGCTAAGTTTCTAAAATGTGTATGTGCCATGATCTAAAAAGGTGATGGAGCATTGATTTTGAAACCCAGAGAATCAGTTAATTTCTTTTTGGAATAACTAGCACCACCCTGGTGCCTCTAAATAATAAAAGCAAACACTGACCTTGAGAACTGAGCATGGGTCAGTACCAGGCCTTCCAGTCTTATGGGAAATTTGACATCACAACTACCAACCATATTCTGAATTTTGAACTCCATGAATTTTGCCTGAAAAGAATTTCATTTTTATTTATCAGTGAACAGAAAGGTATTGCTTTATTTTTACTAGTGATGTGGTGTTTTTTAAAAAATTTTTACGACTGTTTTAATCTAAACCATTAAGTATCCTTACAGGAAAACCAAGCTTCTGTACAATTCTTGCATATTTTCTTGCAGCTAACCTCGCCTGATCTTCACTGTAAATAAATAAAAAAAAACAAAAAAAAAATCATTAAACATGATAGGAAAGAGAAAAAAATAAATAATACTTCTTCATTTGTATAAGACATGTTTAAATTTCTAAAACATTTGTTTTTATAATGTTTTCACTACATATTCATAAAGTTTCTATCAGTATACTTTATGCCATCTTTCTTTATGCAGGTCTTGGGGTTCATTTTCAATAAGATTGCATACAAAGTCCGAGAACATACAACCGAGCTGAACATTCCAAGTGCTCACCTTTTTGCTCCAGTGCAGACCATTTTTCCTGAGCTGAAAATAAGAGCAGTGGTTCTGGGATCTCTGATCCTCATAATGACAGCAGCAAAACGTTTGGGGTTATACTCAGCATTCCTGGCCCTCAAAGCTATGGTTTTGAGGTCAAGCTTACATGCCAGATTGACAGTGCAGACTATGTTCCTGAGGAAATTAATAAAAAGGTGATGGATATCAGAGCTGAAACAAATATCAGAATAAATCTAAAGTAAAAAGGAATGAAAAGAAGACATTTTTATTCATGGTGCAGGTACTCAGTTTTGATTACACACGTGAAACAGACAAAAGAAAAGTTTTAAACTTTCAGAATATTTAAATTACAAAATATTTAAAAAAAGAATAAGGAAAAAACTATCTGAAGTGAATGAAATTAAATACTTCTGAAAACTTACTGTAACTGTGGAGTGATGCCTGAGGTTAACCCTTCGGATGCTGGAGTGGCTGGAGAGAATGGAGTGCCTGGACCATTGGGGTTGGGTGTAGCTGGATACAAACTGGCATTTGATGGTGGAAGAACTGGATTAAATGCCATGCCCGGAGACTGCATTGGACTCTGAGTGAAAGTTACATTAAAATTTAAAGCAGTTTAATTATATATAATTGTTTAAGAAGAAGAAAAAAATACCTTGCAAAGTCTTCAACAGACCTATAACAGCATCAATGAAATAATACTGTCTACCAACAGAAAAGAATTTTTCGATAACATTAAAAATAGAACTTGCCTGTAACTGAGGTTGAGGCGTCAACCCAGTTCCAAAGGAAGGAAATTGACTATCCATTTCTTTTGATTTCCTTTGAGAAAGAAATATAGATATTATAAAACAAGCAAGTGAATTAGTGGAGGGGGGGACAGGGACACAGGTGTAATACATTCTGATTCTTGGATAAATAATTATTTACACTTTCAGTCTATTAAACTTAATTTCTGTCTTAACACATTATTTAAATTTTAGGATCATGCGTTTAATCAATGAACAAGAATATTATTGGCTAAACCTAGTCTAATGGTTATCTTGATCTTGTAGCCCTAACATTAACATAAGCAAATCTCTCTATCAGTCTATGAAGAATTGTTAGCCTATACTTTTAAGGCTTAACTTTTTTTTAGAGAAATATCTAATGTGACTTAAAAATTACCAATTTTTTATCACTTTGGGATTCAATGGAAATATTAATACATACAAAGGGGAAAAAATATGAATATGAGCTTAAAACATATCTGCAATAACTTGCCAATAACTTCATGACATAATGTCACATAAGATTATCATAATTCAGGCATTTCAATTTTATTTTGACTATCCATGTTACTTTATAAATCATACACATTTCTTGCCTTTAATTAACAAAACTCTAAAAACAAATGATTTTCGTTTATTAGTGACAACAAGTATAAGTATAGACAGCAAGTTGGCATTAGTGGCCATTAGCCATTACTGCATTAGTAATAAAGTAATAATATTGGTGTGGTAAAATTAATCCCAAACTAATTACACCAAGTAACATGGTAAAATAATTGGGTGATTTTTCTGACCGAATGTAGCTTTTAATTCTATGAGAAGAATCATCTAACAATACCATATAATCTTACATTCCTATGTTTAGTCAATAACTCAAATTTATGAATGACTAGTCTAGTGAGACTAGTGAGTGAGAATTTTGAGATATGACATGAAATGTTAACTTTAACTCTCACTTACTAAGTGTGATAATACTTTAATGATACGTCGATAAAATGAGTCGTCTTATTAGAGCAGCATTCTAGTTTACTTAAATGTTTATGCAGACTACACAAACATGCATCGAAATAGTAAAGGTTATTAACTAAACAAAGTACACAACGAATGGTGCAGTTTAAAATGTGTAGTACGAATGTAATGTAGCTTTATTTTTTCAATCGCCGGAACAGGAAAGGTGATAAGGTACAGTGCGCATGTTTGCTCGATTTACTTAATAGTTTTATTCATTAGTTTACAAAACCATCAGAGGTATTTTTTATAAAATAAACAAATAAAGTAATCAATTAAAATTTAAAAATGAATCATATTATAGGGACAGACGTTTAAATGGCGTTGTAAAAAAAATCTTGTAGGTTTATAAGCGACAATTGAAATGTATATCCCATGACAACCAGGTCAAAGGTCAAAGTTTGTTCCGGTGTGAATACGAAGTATGTAGCTCGGAAAACAACAGTTGATCACAAATGCGTTCAGCGCCTTGAACCAACCAGTTACATATAATCAAAACAGTTAAAAAAAAAAAACCAACTGTATTGCTCGCCACCAACTCAAATGGCTTGGTCCAGGCTACAGAATGTACTAGATTTCTTGTCTTATTGGAAATTACAGTTTTCTTTGGCTACTGCAATGTACGTTTTGGATCCTGAGGAAAAAGTTGTTGTTTATATCCTTTCGTTATATATTTCAGTTATTATCAAAAGCCATAAGTACCCATGAATGTTACTATTAATTAAATAATTATTACTAATTACTTTTTTTAAAGAATTAAGAAATGAGAATGGGTATATATTAAAGTAACGCGATTAGTTAAAATGTCTGTGTATATATAATTAAAGTAATTCACTCTGATTCAATTAATTTTTTAAAATCTTTTTTTTAATGAACTCGAGCGTTTTCCCCCATAGCTAGAAATATGCATAAGGCCAAAGTGCTATTATGCTAGTAACACACGATATCTCAAGGTAAAATTAATTAATTTCACTTATTATTAATGCATTTCATTTTTCGCAAAAAAAAGTAAGTATTTGCTGTCTTTAGTTGGAACATGCATATCACTTACAGAACTGGTTCACAGCTCTATGAAATCTGTTTTAGTCATAACCTTGTCATAGCTATATACATGGTACGATCTGATCAGCGTGAAAGGTTCTAAGATATTTACTATCGTAAGTTGTGCTTTTTGACTAAACTCTAAAGGACTAAAACAAAACACAACTTCGGGTGAGATGGGGCCACCCGAAAATTTCTCCATCATTTTCTTAATTTGTTACTGTCTCTAAAGCGGGGCAGGGGTCGGAGCACTGTCATCGTGTTTTCGAAGGCATTGGTCAGAGGAACTTCCGTTGTCACAGTTGTCATGGTTTCCAACATTCCTGGCTCCGGCCCTATTCGGGCTAGAATTGAAACCGTGAAAAAAGTCGACGTGTATTTATTTATAGTTCCCTGTGAAATCTACTTACAAGAATGAAATATAACTAATTATCATGCTCTCTCTCCCCACCCCCCCAAAAAAAAACCCGCTTGTGCTCCGAGGCCAAGTGTCGTGACAGGGCCACACAAGTCGACCCTGATCTCTTTAAAGCAACGTGTGGCATTTTGTAAACTCTTTTTTTTTTTTTTACAAACGTTTTAGATGTAAATGCTTAAGACAATTTGAATATTTAAAAAAAATGTGCACACTATTAGCCGATTTTCTAGAAGGAAATTAATATTGATGTTATATTATAGCAGGCCCGTAGCCAGGTCAAAGTAAGCAGGGGTGTACCAATACCCAGCAAGGAGGGCACCTTTACCTTTTCTTTATTTTTTCCTCTTTTTCTTCTTTTTTAAGCGGGGGGGGGCACGGCCCCCCAGTGCCCCCCCCCCTTGGCTACGGGGCTGTATTATAGTACTAGTCGTTTTTTTATCTTTCAGTACTCTTATTTGTGTAAACACCGTTTGATACCTCGTCAATTTCGTCGTATGTGTGACATAAACAATGTCGGGCAATAATGAGTCTATGACTGCATAAATTTATTGTAAAATTTTAATTTTTGCATTATTAATTATAGGATTCACTGACTTTTGTGACCAAGTTAAAAAACAACAACCTTACTACTGCTAGCTTTGCTAGACTCCACCTTTTTTTTCCATTAATATTATTATTGATTACTATTTTGAAATTAATCATGATAATGTATCTTGAAAAAAATTAGATTCGATATTAGTAATCAACGCTTCACCGATATCATAAGAACGGCTTTGCCTATAGGCGTATCATTGTATTTGCCCGTTGGCACTATAACAGTATTCAAAATTGCTGAACTTTGATATTTTATACCCTTTCTGCTCCGATGCGTGCACCCCCCCCCCCCGGTCACATCCCCCATTTTCCTCCATTTTTCCCCCCCGATTGTATTCTGTTTAGTCCTCTCGAACCACTCGGTGTTGGTAGACATTTGTCACCCATGACATTCTTGCAGTACCTTCAATGCCGTTAACGTAGCGACGCCTTTCTTTTAAAAAAAAATGTTTAGTCCTTGACTAAACACAGCGTTATATTACCACGGACGCTAAGAGGGCTAGGTTTTTTTTTGTTTAACTAGTAATTTGGCGGTGGGTTGGGTTGTAAGTTCGACATGTATAGCGCAAGTCTCACGTTTGATTCCGAGAGACAGTGATTCATTCTCCTAGCTTGCACTTCTTGTCTTTTGGGAGATGTGTACATATTTTTTTTTTACCTTAGAGATGTCTCCCTAACCATTGCAGCCCCGAACATCGCCGGGTGTAAGAAAAAAACTTCGACACATGTGGTTATAGGACAGAGGCGTGCTTAGGGTAGGGAGAGATTGAGTCCAAATTCGAAAGTCGCTCCGGGCCCCAGTTTGAGGGGGGCCCCCAAATTTTTTTGCATTAAACATTTAGTACATTATCTCATGTCATGGTGTCGAATGTCAAAATACAGGGGCCCCCTAAGCATCCAAGCCCCACATCGGGCCCCCAAATCCCTAGGTTCGGCACTGTTATAGGGTATAGAGCAAATATTACAGATTTTAAATCATAAAAAAATGTAGCTGTTTTCTTTTTTCAAATCATTGGTAGCGATGATGCGCTTTCTGTATATGTATTCTGTGGGTAATATCAGGATCTGTCCCCCCTGTTAAAAATGTGAATATGAGATCTCAATAATCAACGAACTGTAATACGCTTTACTCTGGCGGTGTCTTTTACACCAAGGAACAAGTTTTGCAACACGAGGGACACATTCTTTATTACATATGCACATTTTATTACGACCCATCATCTAATCTGTGGGACCCATTCACTCTTTTAGGCGAGAGGGCAATATTTTTTCATTTATGAGGATGAGAAGGTGCACATAGGCGGAATTTAACGGCAGGTGCACCGGGATCGCGTACTGAACCCCCAAGTTTTAGAGGGCAAACCATATACCCTTATTTAACACCTGTAACTTAATTTCCCAATGTATCTGTCTTTATAAAAAGGGGGGGGGGGCATGATTTTCACCTGCGCCAGACCTTATTACGCTCCTAAAAGGTGCGTGCTAATGATTTTTGTTTATTGTACACGTTCAAAGAACGTTCATCGGTAAATACGTGCTGGACATTGAATCAGGACGTCAGTGGTGGGCAAATGAAGGGGGGACGACGACCCCCACACCCAGGCCTCCGCGTCGAAATGGCTGTGGGTGTGGGGGGGGCCTCTGCGATAGATTTTTATTTGTGTCGCCTAAGATTTAAAAAAAACAACAACTTGCTTCTCTCGGTTCCCTGAAGTTCCCTCCAAGGCCCCACGAAATGTTAAGGCCGTCTCTGTGGAGAGAGAGACACTGAATCATAATGGTACACCATGGGAATAGTGGGGAGAGAGGGAGGTGGAGGGATACGTTTGTCCACGATTATTCACTATAATAATTAATTATGCGTGGGCAAATACAAAGGAAAAAAACACAAACAAACAACAAGGGACGTGCCCAACTGAGCGCAAATAAAAAACCAAGTGATATGTCCCTCTTTTTCTAAAGGGCCCAACATTTTCTTCTGCGCCCGGGGCCCCTACTGACATAACTCCGCCTCTGGGGAAAAAAAGAAAATAAAACAAAATCCCCCTGAAAAATATGTGAGCTTGTTCTCCGTGGTTCACGTGACTGCCCCGCTCAGTGTTTCAGTGAGGGCGGAAATGGGGGGTTAAGGCTGTGTATTTCGTATTTCTGGTGCGTCTGATTGCTAGTCGCAATACATATACTGAAAATGCGATTCAATTGTAGGATGTTAGTAGGCCTCTTTGTCTACTTCTTCTTTAACAGACGCCTGTCTGTTTATTTATTATTATAAAAGATCCAACAAGGCCTTTTGCGACAAATCGTGTTTCTAACCGGTCAGACGACGCATAGTTTTCAACGCGGTTGCAGGTCTTTAAACATCGACAAGAACAAGGACGAGTGAGTAAATATTGTTTTGCCTCATTCAAACCGGTTAAAAAAAAAATCTACTTAGACGTCAGTTTTAGACACAATAAATATAAAAAGGAAGTGGGACACGGGCGTGGTGATGAAAAAAAAGGGGAGAGCACTACGAAAATGTTGCCAAGTTGTGCTCGACAACAAAAAGGGGGAGGGTCGATTAAAAACAAACCTTTTTTTTTTCAAGACATTGTTAGTACAAAAAAAAAACGTGATCGGAAAATAGTATCTTTTATAGGAGTTGGGAGGGAAGGGGGAGGGGGGTATTGAAGAAAACATTCTGTAGTGTAAACTAATTTGTAGGACGACAGGTTTAAAGCTGACAACGTTTGATATGGGAAAAAAAATCACACACGGAGTTCACAACAATGTTTGTTTTTAAAAATGGTTATGAATCACATAAAAAAGAAAACATACGGTGACAACAGAAAATGTCTACCCTTTTTAAAAAAAAATCTAACTACAACTTAACATATAGAAATGTCGATTTTATTCCCTCAAATTACTCTTCTTTCTGTCTATGACAATGCAGTTCTTATTATTCTCCAAGAATTTCATTCTTACATTTTTTAAATCGCCCCTCCCCACCCGCACCCCACCCGGGTTATCTACTTTAAGTCTATAATAGTGTGAACATTCTGATCTGCTATTATAAACAAATATGTAAGGGCACATGCTCCGCCTCCCCTTTATCGCCCCCCCCCCCCAATATCTAACATTAAAGTTTGGGTTGATTCGTCGGTTAAATCATTTCTGCATTAAACTATTAATACACTTTATATAAATGAGACGATTGGTTATCAGGAGTCACGTGTCACCTCGCCAACCACAACATTCACAAATAGAACCCGGTTGAAAAGAAAAAAATCGTTTACCTGAAGGAAGTTACAATAAGGAAGTTATTGCTTCCTCTTGCTTCGGTAACGGAACTGTGATATTTAGATTAGCTTACGTAACAACGCAAACCAATATATTTCGATCCACCATGTTTGATACTTACATCCTCCGGGAGTGGGGGGGGGGAGGTTCAGATTTTATGATAATTGAATGTCATCTATTCATTGAAACATAATTAAAGAGGTGTGTTTTGTCTTTATATTGACGAAGACCGTTTAACAGACGATTGATACGCTCCGCTGGTAACAAGCAAAAATAATAACGTAAAGCCGAACAATGCTGAAGTGCCATAGTATCTATATAAATAATAGCGGTGTGGGTTCTGCGATAAATCGAAAGTAATAAATTAATACAACAGTATTCCAGTTTAAAATCGTCAAACGTAAACAATAGTTAATAAAAAAAAAACATGAAAACAATCGGATCTGTCCGAAACCAAATATAACCTAGCCTACTGATCAAACCCAAGGGGATATAACTCTATGCAAAGGTTTTGCAGGGTACAGCGAGTATATGTATACTATTTGAAAAAAAAAACGAACAAGTTCCCTTAGCCGTGAAGGGCCCACAGGCGGATGAAATATGGAATTCATGTGTTTCTGTAGCCGCGGCATTTAAAGGGTTAACACAACGACCAGTCGTTTTTACTTTCCCCCCAATCTAAGTCAGGTACCCGACTACAGCTGAATGGACTTGGGGAAGGGGGGGGCTTTCAAGCAACTTAATACAAAACCTGGAAGAATTCTCTGAAATCACACCAATGATTGAACCTGGAACGCTCCGGTAGATAGTCGAGCGCTTCACCCAACACAAATGCACATTCGCCCCTTCTGCGTTGCGCAATAAACAGGGCGTCCTTACAAATTTTACACCCCCCCAACCCCCACCTCTACTTCATTGACAATTATTTTGTCTGTGACTCGACACCCGGACCGGACCGTCTAAGAAAATTTTTGTTTCAGTTAGAAAAAATAAATACATTTTTGATGTCTCCTTAAAGTTCACCCCCCCCTCCCTCCGCCCTCACCTGATATGAACCACGATCTGAATCTAAATGAGAGACGTCCTGCCCCATCAGGTTTACAACAGCCTGACTCTTTACCCTGCCATGAAAGACCTTTCAATTAAACAAAATAAATAAATACAATCACAAACTAGGGCATACAGAGTTCAGTGTATGCGTCTCTCGGCACCATTCATTGTCAACAACAAATGTATATCTGCTTGTGCGTGTGTGTGTGGTGGTGGTCTCTCTATACCAGTGGTTCTCGAACTTGTAATGATGGCCTGTTTGCGACCCATCGAGAAACCTTTTAGTTTCCACTCCAACCCACCCGTAAAGAAAGAACGAAAGCAAATGGAAAGTTGCTTTAAAAAATTATTTAATTGTATTTCTTCAATTAATCGTTAAAACTGTTGACCACCTATATCAAATCAGCTCGAGACCCACCAATGGGTCAAAGATTCTCACTTTGAGAATCACTGGGCTATACCCTTTGTTGTGCTGCACGTTGAGTCGCTTTCAAACAAAACTTGACTTGATGAACTCGAATTTTAATCAAAGCCAACTATCTTTGTTGTTGTTTGTATGAAAAATTCGTAAAGAGGAGAAAAGGGGGGGGGGTTAGGTATTAAGAATAGACATGTTTTCTTCCGATATTCATTGCAAAAACATGTCAGCTCTGATATTAAAAAAAAATAATAATAATAATAACGAAAAAAAAAAGTTAACCCTTGAATATATTACTTCTCGTTTTGCAAAGTTTAATTTCTGTTGTAAACATATTTTGATTACTTTTTTTTTGTTTGAAATTAATTTATTCAGTATTGATAGGCAGCTTTCTGTCCCCTATCTCTCTCCCCACCCCCTCCCCCTCCTCAAACTAATCTTCCACTGGCATCTTATCGCCCCACTCTTTCTCTTTGCACCTAAAAACATTCTCAGCAGCGTAGAAGTACTCACCATTCGCCTCTAACGTTTGCCTTCATGTCGGGCACTAGTTGGTCGGTCAGATAAACAATATTTGTTTATTTTTTTTCTGGTACACTGGCTGTGTCATTAGTCCAGCAAGTCAATTTCTCTGTTTACTGCAGCTAATTTTTATGCCCTATTTCTGTCTACAGTGGTTAAGTTTAGCACGCAACCCCCTCCTCCTTGAACCCATTCAGGTTCATATGGATAAACAAATTAGGGGCCCCATAGCTAAGAAGGCCCCAGATAAGACTTTTTTTATTTGTCTTCACCTAAAACATATATATCTGTCTCTCCCTCTCTCTCTCTTACACACACACTCTCTCTGCAGCCCCGTAGCGTGAAAATTCTACAGGAGGGGCCAGGCATTCTACAGCAGGGGCCAGGCAATAGCAGGGGGGGCCAGGTAATACATTTTACTAAGTAGAATAAATAAGCAGGGGGGCAGACAAATCGCACGGGGACCCGGCCCCCTGGCCCCCGCACGCTACGGGCCTGTCTCTCTCTCTCACACACTCTCTCTGTCTCTCTCTCTCTGTCTCTCTATCTCTCACTCTCTCTCTCTCTCTCTGTCTCTGTCCCTATGTCTCTCTTTCTCTGTCTCTCTCTCTCTCTGTATGTCTCTGTGTCTATCTTGTAACGAAATTTTAACTAGGGAACCATAAAATGCCAGAATGTGTGTGTACCCGATCTATCTTTGGTTTTTCTGTGTTTATAATATTGGAGCCATTGATTCTCAGCCGTTTTTTTTATCAAGTCACAACACTTCTCTGTTATTGCACACTTACCCCAGGCCAAGAATAACGAAACTTTCTAAATTTAGGAATAAGAGGACCCGTTATATGGAAACCGTTATATGAAAACCGTTATATTAAAACCGTTACTTTAAACTCACCAGAGCCTCATTATAGAATCGATCTTTAGAACGTAACTTCGAAAGCCTACTTCAGAATATGTTACAAGATTAATTTTTTGTCTTGGAGTGGTCTCACATCAAAGGCGTGGAATTTACGTTTTAATTGATCTTTAGTTGTTTTTTCATTCGAAGTAAGAAGTTGAGTGTGGCGGGAAAGATATTTTTGTGTGACTTTCTCAGTCATGCGGAGAATTCGCGTAATTTCTCTCTCCCCCCCCCCCGCCCCAGCTCTTGACCTATAGTTGACCTATATCAACTGATTCAAACACAACCGACCATCGTACAAACATATCCCCACTCTCCCTGCCCTTTCAAAGAAGTAATACAGCGAACTGCCTCAATATTTATTTCAAAACCAACCACTGGCCTGAATAGTTACTGAATAGTTACTGTCTGTCACAGACCCCACCCCCTCCACACACTTAGACCAGGGCTACAAGTATAGCACGTTTCAAAACCTAAGATCAGACGGTTAAAAATGGATCAAATGATAAAGTGTGCCAAATGGTGGTCATAGGGTTCAAGCGATAAACTGTGCCAGATGGTGGTCATATGGTTCAAGTGATAAACTGTGCCAGATGGTGGTCATATGGTTCAAGTGATAAACATCTCATAATTGCATATGAATCACAACATTGTTGTGCAATATGTGATCTATTGGTTCAAGATTAATTTCTTGGCCAGTGTCAGTGTTTGGGTGTCACTCTGTAGTTGCAGTGCTGGATACTAAAGTGATTCTCTGGCCATTACACAGTGTCTCTCTGACCATTACCATAGATTGGCTATCTGACTATTATATTTTAGCGCTCCTATAACTATGACATCGTATTGCTTCTCTAATCATTACATTTTAGTGCTTTTCTGACCATTACATTTTAGTTCTTCTCTGCCCATTACAATTTAGTTCTTCTCTGACCATTACATTTTATTTCTTCTCTGACCTTTACATCCCTGATCATGATGGGCCATGAGAGGACGGGGAGGTTAGGAAAGGGAACGAGAAACACATTTATGTAAGCCGATCACAAGTTTGGTTGGTTGATGTGTTTTTGTTTACTTAAAAGATGGGCAGTTTACTTCCCCTTATTGAGCCGAGAAGGAGGTGGGGGTGGGGGGAGAGACTGTCTGTTAATAGTTCAATTTTCAGACATTAATATGTGTCGACAAAGTAAAAACATGTACATATATATATATATATATTTAAAACGAATGAAATTCAAGTCTGTCACAGCCCCTACAATTCTTCCGTTTCAACGTGAATGCAAATAAATATAGCTCGCGGTTTTTTTCTTCCATTCCTAATTTATTCCCCTTTATTATTCTCAGACAGACAGACAGACACTGCACAAACCTGATACGGAGAGTATCACAAAATATTTTGGCATGTTTTGTGATCTCTCCTTCCTGGTCTGAGAGACATACCATGATCCACGGGGGATGGATCATAGGGGTTCTCTAGTCAGGAAAAAAAACCCATTACTTGCGAGGGTGGTGGTACTGTGGTCAATGAGGACTATCCGAGACCGCAGTATTCACAGCTGGCGGTGGTGACGGATGTGGTCGGCACACAACACCCTTCCACTCCGTCCCACTCATGCACACCTGCGCAGCTTGCCATTTCCGGCTGAGGGTACAGGCACACTACACCCTCCCCTCTGTCCGAGTGGCAGGAAAAACCCCTTTCCTTGCCATTCTGGCCGACCGGCAGTACACACACCCTGCTGGTCTGGCCGGTTTGGGCAAGGATTAAAACCCATCTTTCTGCCATTCTGCAGATGATAGCGGGCACACTCACCCCGCCGCTCTGTAGGCATGGCAGACGTGCATCAGCGCCGCCAACAATGTTGGTGTGGTAGGCACACTACACCCTACCATGCTGGCAATGGCGGCGTTAAAAAAAATTAAAAAAAAAAAAATTCTCAGTGCTAAAAATAGTTTACCAAAAATAAATTCTTCACGGTCCAGTTATTTTCTGTGTGTTTGATTTATGCCACATTGTAAAATTTCCTCGTACTTTCAAAAAAAAAAATTTAAAAAGAAAAGAACAACAAAAAATACATTTTCATATGTCTTGATTTGTTGCGCATTTCGCTTTGATATCACTGGTACCCCCTTCGATTGGTTGTTTTTATTTTGTGTGTTACAGTGAATTTTCAAGAACCATGTGAACAACTTAATCGAATGATATTAAAGATATATCGATACTGCGTGTTCCTTGTAATGCATCTTAATATATTGTTGCCAGGTACAAAGTTAAAAACCGTTTTTATGGATAGACAAATTAGGTGGCGGCTTAGGTTTCATCCCTCCACACTGCTAATGGGTCCCCCCTGTCTGGATTTTTTACTCACCCTGCCACAAGGAAGAGCAAACTGCACAATTCTCTGTGACCCCTCGGGAGGCTAAAATGATTCAACAGAGGGGACCGCAGTTTAAAGGACTATAAGGGGGGCCCAATTTTTTAAAAAGTAGCAGTGTTAATAGCGTTTATTTTGCGTGGTGATGTATCTTCCCCCCTCCCTCCCACAATGCACATTTGCTTTATTGTCCCCACACCCTTCCTCCAAAAAAAGAAAAGATTAAAAAATAACGTAGCAACGACAGACTTAGCAGTGATTTGGTGTTAGTACATCCCCAGCCCTCCGTTCATTTTCTCAGGACAGGGTGTGGCTGAGGATTGTCGGAACAATTGAATAGAAATATTCTGTGGATGAAGTAAAGGGCAAAGTTGAAGGTTCACGACTTGTCATGGGCTAGACAGTTTTCTTAACATGGAATAATCATACACTGGACAGTTTCCTAACATGGAATAATCATACACTGGACAGTTTCCTAACATGGAATAATCATACACTGGACAGTTTCCTAACATGGGCCATTATACACTGGAAGTTAAATAACATGGGCCATCATACACTGGACAGTTAAATAACATGGGCCATCATACACTGGACAGTTAAATAACATGGGCCATTATACACTGGACAGTTAAATAACATGGGCCATCATACACTGGACAGTTAAATAACATGGGCCATCATACACTGGACAGTTAAATAACATGGGCCATCATACACTGGACAGTTAAATAACATGGGCCATCATACACTGGACAGTTAAATAACATGGGCCATCATACACTGGACAGTTAAATAACATGGGCCATTATACACTGGACAGTTAAATAACATGGGCCATCATACACTGGACAGTTAAATAACATGGGCCATCATACACTGGACAGTTAAATAACATGGGCCATCATACACTGGACAGTTAAATAACATGGGCCATCATACACTGGACAGTTAAATAACATGGGCCATCATACACTGGACAGTTAAATAACATGGGCCATTATATACTGGAAAGTCTTTAAGATTACAGTAGATATAGATGACTTTGCAGATAGTATGATTTGTAGAAAAAAACGGTTTATTAAACATATAGTGTTTTGGTTGGTTTGTTTGTATTGTGTGTATGTAACAGCGATGAATGAAGAAATTCTAGTTCTGGAAGTCGCTACTTGTTTGGTCCGTGTTCACTGACCCGTGATAAAAAATATTTCCGCCCCCTAACCCCCCACCCTCTCCCATTCCCCTCAAGCCCACAGGTAGAGACGTCGATACGCTCTATATCATTTGTTGTTGACGACCAAGATCAGGCATGTTAGGAATAGGTGTAGGTCATTTGAGGCCAAAATAAGACGGAGTTCTCCCCCCCCCCACACACACACCACCACCACCACCACCTTCCTACCACTCACATTCAATTTTACACAAAAAAAATATAGAAATATGCGCACAATTTACACATGGACACACAGACACACACACACACACTGTTTGTTTTTCTGAGCACGTCTGTCCTCATTTCAACTTAAAATTTAAAGAAAAAAAAATCTTAAATCAAGGACATCCTAGCTGGCATACTTCTATCTGCCCGTATGTTTGGGGGCAGGCCCTTACCGTTTACCTTTTTTCGTAGATTAGTGGTTTCTAGGCCGTAAGTGATATCGGTATGGAACATGGAACTGACTATAAAAAAAGGGCACCAGTCATTCCTGCCGCCCAGGTTAATGATTTATTAGGGGGCATAAATCAGTTACGGCGCTAAGTATTAGTGGGCCCTCCGGCAAGTTGTTTCAGTTAGCCCCTCACCAAAACGTCTCCACATTACCGGCATTTGGGGCCCATATTACCGGCATTTGGGGCCCATATTACCGGTATTTGGGGCCCACATTACCAGATTTAGAACCCATATATGCGGCATTTGGGGGCCACATTACCGGATTTCAGGGCCCATATTACCGGATTTGGGAGCCCATATTACCGGATTTGGGGCCCATATTACCGGATTTGGGGGCCCATATTACCGGAATTCGGGGCCCATATTATCGGTATTTGGGGCCATATTACCAGCATTTGGGGCTCATATTACTGGATTTGGGGCCCATATTAGCGGTATTTCTGGCCCATATTACCGACGTTTGGGGGCCCATTAGGTCCCTACCCATTCCCTTCCTCTGGTCATTTAGGCCTACTTACCTAAATTGACCTACATAAAAACTGACCTGCGTAAAAACTGATAATTATAGATCTTCAAATAGGCCATAACCTAAATGGGGGGGGGGGGGGAAGGAGTGGAGTGCGATCCGTTGACATTTACTTTGCAGCCATCCAGGACGACCCCGTACTTTTAGCACTTTTTATCACAGGCGCCACTGACGCCAAAGACGCAACTGACGCCAAAGACGCAACTGACGCAGCTGACCATAACTATATAATTATGAAATCCAATTTTGATTCGAATTTTTTTTAACGCAAGATGTATTTATGTGTGATGCATGATGTAGCAATTCTTTCGAAATATGTAGTCAAGTACTTAAGAGTCTTAATTGTTATATGTTAACAAATGTCTATAGTGTCTGGTTTAGGGATAAAAATTTAGTAAAGTAAGTAAGTAAAGTTCCCTTAACCCTAGCGAGCCATCGGGGCAGATGAAGTGTAGAATTCATCTGTTTCTATAACCTCGGCATATGAAGGGATTGTGTGGTTAGTTTACTTCCCCAACTTAAAGTCAGGTAACCATTTAAAGCTGGGTGGACTTGTGGGACGACTTTGCACTAAATTTCACCTGGAAAAATTTCAAGGGCCTCACCGAGGATCGAACCCATGACTCTCAGGTTGGCAGTCGAGTATCTACACCACTCGGCCACCCGTCCCACGGGGGTAAAAATTTAAGGAGTAAAAATTTTGAATCAACACCGGTTGCTTGCTTCCCACTATGTACCGATACCGCGCATCAGTCGATGTATTATTATACTCCTGATGTTAGGCATCGCTCAAGTCGATTGGCCCGTGGAATTATGATTATCGCTGACAACGTACAATAACCCCCCCCCACACACACACACACACATACTGAAACATGTAATTTTACCCTCCTCCCTCACCCTTACATCACATCCCATACAATAACGAAACAGTGGAAATATCGCAACAGGAAGAAAATGTGAGATATCGATTCGAGTAATTACATGCTACAAGTAGTCGATCTGTAGTACAAATTATTCTAACACAAAGAATTCTAGTCTGCTTGAAGGAGAGGATGACTCAAGAGATATTAAAATAGTTCTTTTCGTGCATTTTAATTTTTTTTTAATAATTTCGTTCATGTTCGTCTCGGCATATTTGATTTGTAAATCATGTTCAACTGAACGTACCTGATTGGTGAATCATGATTTACATGAATATGCAACCATATTGACACATGATTTGTTGATACTATCATACTTGATTGGCCCATCGTGATTTAGCTAAAGATTCGTATTAATACATCTAGTGTTCTTATCTTTATAATTTACTGGTTCAACATGACTTACATTGTCATAAAAACTTTGGAAATATTTCATATTCACAAACACTGTGACATCGAGTATAGTTGACATTTGTTCATGTTCACAGTGTTCATTCTTTTAGCTACTGTATGTTCATTCTTTGAGCTACTGTATGTTCATTCTTTGAGCTACTGTATGTTCATTATTTTTGCTACTATATGTTAATTCTTTGCGCTATATAATGTTCATATCTTTGAGCTACTGTATGTTCTTCTTTGAGCTACTGTAAGTTCATTCATTTTTTGTTCAATCTCTTTAAAATATTTCCTGCTCATTTTCCTTGCATAACTTAAAAAAACAACATATTTTAAAGCACACCGCTTCAGTTACCGAGAAACACTTCACGTTTAAGCAGCTTTCAATAGTTCAAAGTTCAAAATTTTAGCACAAATTATGTCGTCCTTGTTTGCGGGTTAAAAAAAATCTTAGCAGGCAATATGGTAGACTATTTAAAAATGTGCAAACTTTATTCAGCTAACAAATATATTTCGCTTCATTCAAATTACACAAAAAGTAATTCAAAATAAACAGCCAAAACAAAACAAAAAAATAGGGTAGGTTGGCAGTCATTCATTATTTAAAAATCAAGTCTATTGTAATCTTTGCTTAAAAAGGCACTCCGTATGTTCAGAGCACTCATCTCCATAGGAACTTGATCAATAAAATCAATCAGAGCGTAGAGAAGTAGACAGGGGGGGGGGTGAGGAAAGGGGGAGGGGGTGTCATAATTCTTTTTTTTTTTCTTCGTCTATTTTTTTTTTGTTTCCCTGATCTTCACGCTAGTGAAAGCAATGAAGCGTAACAGCTGCCCTGTTTTCTATGAACACTGCGAGGGTCAAATGAAATAGAATGTGATCCGTGCCTTGTATGTACACACCATGTGCACTGACATGTATAAATACATTCCCATCTCTTGTCTGTCTGCTGTAGATTGAAAAAGGAGATACTGTTTCCTGTTTAAATATTAATGGCATGCGCCTCGATAACTTTCAGAGACTTTCTGATATGTTTGGGGTCCCAGGGAAAAAAAGTACATATCGGGGCGCTAATAGCCCCAGATTTAGTTGGATTTGGTACAGGAAGGGACCCCTTGGGATAAGCGAGGGTCTTAGACAATCGGCTAGTTTTTCTGTCTTTAAGAACGGCACTGACTGCTAGTTTTTGGGGTTACCGGGGGCTGGAACTCGTAGCATGCACCACGCCCTCTATGGCTAATAAGTAAAGCGGCGTCTGCTGGTATCTTATGTGGAATATTGTTGTAGTTTTTTTTGTTTATATAGCTAACAGAGCCATCTTTGCAGCCCCCCTGAGCCCACGTACAAAGTGATGTGTTCGGGCCACGGCCATCAACACTCCCAAGAATGCAATACAAATTGTTCATTGTTATAAGACCTCTATATAAGCACACTTTGGGCCCAACTATAGGTAAATTGACACACCCAATGACCTTTGACATTGGACCATTCCTCAAATAAAAAAAAAACATGGAAGATGCACATTTCTTTTTACATTTATTTATATTTAATAAGGTAATACGTGTCATATACATTCTTACATTTTTCCTCTTTAAGATTTTTTTCATGCAAAAATCTTTTTACTTGAGAATCTCGAGACTACTGCATTACTTAAAATATTTTTATTACGAGCCACTTTTGGCTCATGGCGCCTTAGATTGGCCCTGTCATTCCATTGTCATTTATATGTCACTCAGACTTAACGTGTAGGCCTACTACTACTTCTTGTTATTATTATTATTATTATTATTATTATCATAACCAAAAAAAGGCTATTTGCAAACATCATTGACTGATTCAAACTTTTGTAACACTTCAAATGATCACAGTGTCTGCGCTTAGCTTGCTTTCCTGCACTAGCGAGTGACGACCTTTTGTTTATTGTCTGTTAACATCAGAAGTTAAAATGACCCAAAAAACTCGGAACAGAATAAACCCATATATTAAAAACATATAATTATGCAACGTGTAAGAAGTAAATGACTTTAAAAAACGTTTTTATTTAAAGTTATGGGAGAAAGCCAAGTCATTTCGTATTGTAGAGTTTGTGTGTGTGGGGTGGGGGGAGAGGGAGGGGCGAGTCGACTGGACTCTGAGAACAGGCTGAATAACAAAACTGTTCTGGTATATTACCATAATGACGAGGGGTGGGAGGGGTGCATTCCAAATTTAAATGCATATCCGTCGCATTAATCGATAGGGCGGAAACATATATGCTTTGCTTTACGCATGATTGCTACTGTAACCCCTGAACTTTATTTTTGGTAAACAAAAAAAAATTCTTTTACCTAAACTTCACTGATGTGTATTGGATACGAAAGTTTTTTTTTTTTAAGGGAAACATAAAAACCCGAAACGGCTTTACGAGGAGGATCAGTGCACCAGGGTCATTTACCAGGGTATAATTGTTTTTTTGTTTTCAGTTGGGTCATAAATAAACATTTCCTAAAACTGACCTGTCCCGCCACATTTTGAAATATTGTCGTTCGTTAAGCTGAAACTTAAAGGGAGGGAATCTGTTTGTAAACAACTGAATGACGCTTTTATTATCTATCTTATTTACATTATAAACAACTGAATGATGCTTTAATATATATTTTAAATACATTATAATGATGCTTTATTATATACATGTATTTTAAATACATTATAAACAACTGACTGACGTTTTTATTATATATTTCATATACATTGTAAACAACTGAATGATGCTTTTATTATCATATACAGTACAAGTAGCCTATGTGAAAACACGAATCTACATAAATGTAAATAATATTGTACTTGAAATGTCTAACATGTCCTGATTATATTTTATTATATTATGAAATGTGAGTGTTATGATGATAAAGTAATGTTATTTCATGATCGTAGCATTCTAATTTTGTTAAAGAAAGCGACCGTTGAAGGCCTCGCACGTGTTAATATATCGTTATCTTTTAAAATATTCCATATATAAATACACAGAATCCGAGATAATTGATGTGGCCTAGTCAGGCCCGTAGCCAGGTCAAAGTTAGCAGGTCAATACCCAGCAAAGGGGGCGCCTTCTCATTTTAGTTACTTTTTCTTTATTTTTTCCTCTTTTTCTTTTTTAAGCGGGGGGGGGGCACTCCACACCTAGTATGCCCCCCAGTGCCCCCCTTGGCTACGGGGCTGGGCCTATTCATTACACGGGGCCAAGGCCCTATGCCTTGTCACATGCAGACCATAGAGCCCAGAGATGTAAACAATATACCGTGACTCACTGATACTCATTTTTCGTGGAGCCTTCTTAGGGCCTGGGCCTGTGGGTTTGTCCCAGTCGCAAACAAGAAGGGTGGCTACTGGTGGCAGAGTATTGAGACAAGTTCGTTAACTGTAATAGGGGAGACAAATAATTTATTAATTTTGACCAATTTTTCCTCTAATTTTCCGAAGGCTTTTTATTTTTTTGCAGCGAAAGGTAATTGATGTGCAATTCTTGAAAGAAAATAAAGTGTGTGGGTGCACCGTTACTATATATAGACCTTTTAAATCATACCTATAAAGTGCGCTCAGTTGCACATGCGCACAGATTAGAGGAAACATTGATTTTGACTTTTATTATTATCATTATTTTTTTGTGTGTGTGTGTATTTCACGTTGGTATAAGACTTTTTATCCTTAACCAAATGTCACCTATCATAATGCTGAGCATCTTGTCGCTGATCGGCTACACCATCATGACCTACTTACCTGGCCACCTCGTCATGATGGTCAACTTTCTGAGCAGCGTCACTTCCGGCGGCGAACCCACCACCCACGCAATGCAGACGTTCTCGTGATAGTTGGCCAGGACCCGGATGTCTCTCCCGGGAAGGAAAGTGAAAGGACAATAATATAAGCAGACGACAATTACTGCAAACATTATCTTACTTTAACAAGTATCATACACACTTTATATTTTTAGTGAACTATCGTCTAAAAAATTGTAAAAAAAAAAATAATCATTTTCTGTATAATTTGAATTACAAAATAACATTTTAATATTTTTCATAAAAATGTAAATGTTTATTAAAAAAAAATCAAATTCAATATTCTGTCCACGCTTCAGTAACATGTACTTTCTTAATATTGTCTGTTATATCACATTATAAAAGATATAGTAGTAATATTTTTTTCCCCGTTAATTTAATACTTTGCCGTGTAGTGTCCATTTTTTTTTTAAAAAAAGCTACATAGTTGTTGTTTATTACCCAGCCTTATGACGATGTATCATGTGTGCGTGTGTGTCTAACATGCCTGCATTTTACCTGATGGGTATTTCTTATTTTAATTATTATTATTATTTACTTTTTGCTAAATATGCCTAATTTTGTAAATACAATGCGGTTGACGTACGATATCAACTTCCTGTTTACAAATAAACCCTGCATTCATTTTGGTGAAGCTAGTTTAAAAAGGTCACATACGAAGTGCATAGGGTTGTCATGCCTCAGGGAGAAAGAGGTGTGTGTGTGTGCGTGCGTGTTTGATGGGGGGGGGAGGGGCAAGGGGGGGGGGACCCCTAGCGCTGATATTGAGCGTAAGGCAAAAGTATGGAGGTAAGCCTCCAATAATAGCGTGCACGGTGTAACGGGAAAACCCCGATTGACGCCACTTTTTGCTATTTCTCAAGCCTGTATGAAACCCGAGAACAACAACGAAAAAAAAAAAACCTGGTTTAAGCCGGCACAAGCTTGAAGGGAGTTAAATAAAAGTCATTATAATGATCTGCATTGCAGCTCATGCCACAAAGGGCGGGTTTTTGTGGGGATGTGGTGGAGGTGGAGGGGGCGGGGGTAGGGACGGCAAATTCCAGTGGCGATCAAAATTATTGTTATTATATGTACATTAGTTGATAAACTAAACGCAACGTGTTGGTATTGTAACTCGAAGTTTCCATAGAGGCTTGACGGAAACAAGTTTTCCATTCGCCGATTTCAACCCTTAGACGCGTATGCCCCCCCCCCTACGTCTTCTTAGCCACCGTCTCCACCCGACCCCACCCCGTCCCATTTTTTTTTCTGGTGCTGGATAAGATCCAGTTAAATAATTACACCATGATATTGATCGACATAGCTACCCCCCCCCCCCACACACACACTTCACCCAACCGTACTTGAGCTTGTTTAATGATTTCGGCCAGTGGGATAATAGATCCACTCCCCCCCCCACCCACCCACCCCAATCCACCCCAATCCACCCCGACTTCCTTTTCTCCCCCTCCCCACTCTGTCAAGCTGTATGTATGGACTATAAACCATTATCTACAAAGACTATTTCCCCCCTACATTAGATATCTAATGCCAAGTGTATTATTCTTACTGGATGCTCATTTCACGCTTAAATAACACTTGAAATTAATTCATTCTCTTCATAGGGGTATTAAATCTCAGTGAAAAAAATCCCCATTCACCGTATATTTTAACTCGTGTTGAAGTGATCTTACGTAATGGATTGAAATGAAGATGTTTCATTTATAAATGATTCAGATTTACGAATCGATGGAAATGATTAGGATCAAATGTTTTGTTTTGGTTTGCGTGTTTAGAACTAGGAAACAAAAGGGTGAAAAAGGTTGGAGGGGGGGGGGGGATTGTCAAAAAGACCACTGATTTAATCTTCAACAACTCCAGCTGACTTAATCTTAATAGCTCCTGCTGATTTAATCTTTTCATAATTGTAAAAAAAAAGTATTTAAGATCCAATCAATGGATCCATTGATCAATCAACTAACTAATCGATGGTGTACATAACGTAATCACTGAAGTGCAGATATTGTTTTTACTGGTTTTGTGTGTTTGTGTTTGTGTGTGTGTGTGTGTGTGTGACACACAGAGACCCATAAACCCCAAACTCTGCTCTTGTGAAGTTTCCTGTTGTCGTAATTATGTGGAATAGTTACGTCTTGTTATAAAATAGTTCATGTAACATTTTAATTAAGTTTAAAGCCGTGACGCTTAAATATAGGTCATGTGTGTTGTGATGTAAATGCGTATGTCTTTTTTTTTTGTAATTGATGTTATTGAAGCTTTAGTAATTAGACACTAATTTCTATACAACGCTTTTGTTTAGGTTTTGGTTTTTTGTTTGCTTTGAAAACTAAAAATAAAATGTTGTTGAAAAAAAAAATAATGAAAGGTTTCTGAATGTGTTAAAACGAGTTGTTCTCGAAATTTTAGCTTTTCGCTAAGAAACCAGTTAAGAAAGCAAAAGCAAACAAAAAAAATTAATAGATAGAAAAGTTACAAATGAATTGTATCAATTAAATAATTATTTGTACAGCATTGGCAACCTTTCTACAAATCAGCTCATGCATGACCCTCACGCTTTGAGAACTACTGTGTCAGATTACTGTTTTAAAATCACCGTTGTTCCTCACGCTTTGAGAACTACTGTGTCAGATTACTGTTTTAAAATCACCATTGTTGGGAGCTGCCCTCACACCAATCGTGCTTTATGCTGTTATTCGCTTTGTGCAACGATGTCCCTCCCATACATCCAACACAACGAGCTACTTTTTTTAGTTCTGATGGATTTGTTCAGATTGGTCTGAATGTAAAGTCAGCTCTAAGTTATCGAAATGAAATTGTACCCGCTATGTGTTGCTATTGTTGTGTGATCAAAAGCAGGTATTTTTTTTATTCATTACTGTTGTACATTATAATTTGATATATTTATATATATATATATATATATATATATATATATATATATATATATGTGTGTGTGTGTGTGTGTGTGTGTGTGTGTGTGTATATCTACTAAATGTACTAATGTTGAAGCATTACATTCCAATAAAAAATATTTTTTAAAAACTTGTCAAACGTTGTCGTTGTCTTTAGTGTTTATAGGTTTTGTTTTTTTTTCCTTTTTTTTTGTAAACCGGGCCGTTCTTAGGTTTTTAGGGGGTCCCTAAGCATAACTTTCATATATACGTGGGGCCCAGGCTAAATTATGCTGCAGCCTCTTTATATTTGGTAGAAATGTATGCTGGAAGAGGCCTCTTTGGCAATAGGAGCCCAGTGGCGAAGCAAGGGAGGACAAGGGGGCATCATGCTCCGGGTGCTACTCACAAAGGGGCGCCAAACGGTATATTTTACATATTATATGGTTTTCAAATGGGGGGGCGCTAAAATGGTATTGTGCCCCGGGCACGAATTAATCTCGCCACGCCATTGTAAGGGCCTCAGGGGGCTGGTAGTTTACCCGTCCATTTGAACGGCTCTGTTTGTAATGGAAAAGATCTATGTTTACTTGTTAAAGATGTTAGTGCATAGTTTCAGGATGATTTATTAAGCATACCTAGAATACAGTGTATTCCTTTGTGATTTTCCTACATTCCCCTCTTTTATGGATAGACAACTAGGCGACCGCTTTTTTTCCCCCTCCCCCATTTCCAGATTGGACCCCCAATACAAAGTCTTATCAAATCTGAGGATATATTTGCCCAACATGTAAATGTAAATACGACCCCAAAAATATTACTAAAAGTCTATGCCTAGGGATCTACAGAAGTAATAAGGGTCTTAGACTCTAACGACCATTTTCCCAGTTCCCATCCCTGACTATCGGGTTTTTGTCGAAAAATTGAAATGTCTAGTAGCTGCAAATGAAACTACAAATCAGGGGAGCGAAGTCAAAGACTTTGACAAAAAAAAAGTTGTGTCCCTTGGTTTAATTTAGACTGAAACCACATTTATAAAAACGAGGTGGGTGTAGGGGTGGGGCAAAGACCTGCATACAGGACCTATTGACCAAGGACCTATTGTTGGCATTTGTTTTCAGCAAGGCAATATTGTTATTATATGAGCTGAGACAACATATACGAAATGCAACAAAGAGAAGACGATTGAAACTGACATCTGCATTGTGCCAGCCATGATTATCACAATAACACTGTTATCTGTATTCCGCTTGACAACGCAAATAGCTATATTTATATCACATGTAAGCACATATAGGCTGCCTGGGAAAACATTTATAAAAAAAAAAACAGTTCAACTTAACAACGCGATTCGTAAGTAAACTCACAAACCATGGTCGAGAGGAATGAATAAAGAGATGTAAAGAGAAAAAAAATAGAACGCATGATTAGATCGATATGTTGATTGATGAAAAGATTCCATAACGGACAATAACAAGAGGAATACTTTCCTGGCCAAAGTAATCCCGTCAGGTGTGAAAAGTTGTTTTATATTTCAGTCGTAGAATTGATTTTTAAAATACACAGCATAACTGACCCATTGATTGGGTGTGGTCAATAGCGCCATGTGGAAGTAATTCCGTCCAGCGTGTTAGAACCTAACAGACTTGATGCGACTGCAGGGGGGGGGGGAGGCTCTTAATTAGAGAGAGACAGAGGCGTACAAAGGGTGGGGGTGGGGGTCCAAATTCGAAAGTCCACCGGGTCCCAGCTTCAGGGGGGCCCCAAATTATTTTACATAAAATACTAAGTACATTATTTCATGTCATGGAGTCGAATGTCAAAATGCAGGGCCCCCAAAGAGGCCAGGGCCCCCGCCCTCCCCCTCAAATCCCTAGGTTCGGAACTGGAGAGAGATGGTCTACGAACATTTCCCCTCCCCTCTCCAGAGAACGGATTGTCGTGTGGTAAAGCGCTCGACTGTCGACCTGAGTGGCCCATGGATATTTCAGGTCTCCGCTATATCTCCCGTGGTGCCTCCAAGGCCATTGCAGTACCGGCTACGGAATGGATGAAAGGAGGGCATACTAAAAATCAATAGCGGTTTGTAGGATCTATAATATTTCTTCTCACCCTTGCAGGAAATTCTCAACCTTCCCCCTCCCCCCGGTGGCGTAGCGGGAAGTTCGCCCCGGGCTCCGGAAATTATTCCTCTGGCAGCCACGTAAGTGACGGTGACTGCCTTACTGTAGTACATTTCGTCACGAAAATGGGGGAGTCCCCCACCCTCCCCCCACCCCAGGCACCAAAAATGCACGTTACGACTACCCCCCCCCCGTCCTCCTCCCTAGCCCCTCCCCGCCCCCGGTCCGTAATGCCTTAAACAAACAAAAAAAAAACAAACAAATAAAACAACAACCACTGCGGAACGGTATGTACTGGAGAGATGACACAAGAAAGTGCACCATGTTGTTGAAGTCTCGAGAGATCCCGTCATCTAAAGTATCAATTTGGTCTCACCGTGCAAAAAACAAAAACCACTACAACGACAGCTGAGATCTATGCTTTTTCAAATCTTGGCCTTTTGAGGAGACATATTTAAATTCCCGAAAGGTGGCCACCTTAACAGTAAGAGGTTACCTTAACAACAGTAAGAGGTTACCTTAACAGTAAGAAGTTACCTTAACAGTAAGAGGTTACCTTAAAAGTAAGAGGTTACCTTAAAAGTAAGAGGTTACCTTAAAAGTAAGAGGTTACCTTAACAGTAAGAGGTTACCTTAACAGTAAGAAGTTACCTTAACAGTAAGAGGTTACCTTAACAATAATGGGCCCTTGGCAACCGCTCTAGTTTAAAAATAGACCAAAATCTAATTACAGAAAGGGGATGACTTAGCAGTAGGGGGGCCACCTTAACAGTCGGGGGAGGGCCCTAGGCAGCCGCCATAGTCTGCCTATTCTGACGAACGGCCCTGCCCAAATGTGATTAATTTTTGAAAAGCCCTAGCCAATCTGGGACAGACATGTGTCAACAATTCAGTAGGACTATTTAGAGTTCTAGTGAACACATTTTTCAAAGTGAAGTATTAGTTTGTATTATGTGTAATACTTAAAAAGAAAACTGAACAAAAAAGCATTTTTTTAATTAGCAATAATATATACAATAAAATAATATTCATTTAATAAAGATATTTTCATGTCTATTAATATCTACGACGAATAATAAATTATAGTATAGGTAGATAAATCATATACAAAAACTACGCATTTCTTATCATAGTTATTTCCCTTTTAGAAACACCCGGTTAACAGTATTGATAAGATTAGGTGCTTGGTTTACCAGGAACCTGTACTCGAGTAGTGTTTTTATTTTGGTGTACTTGTATGTGTTATTGCCCCTTGAATACTTGAACTTGCATTGTTAGTTCTTGGAACTTCTGACCTGCCATGTGTACATCAAAAGTTCATTTCGCGATAGGACCTCTCAGGGCCGGGCTTCAGGGATCCTAAGGGGCTTATATATTATATATAGATTATAAGCTAAACAAAGGGGCGTAATCATTATTTATTTTTGTAATAGTTATTAAGCATGACTTACTTCCCTCTCTATACATGAAAATGCTCTAAAACGTTCTGTTTTTACAGGCTTAATTTTTGC
>JAGDYQ010000018.1:10243939-10253939 GCA_021962125.1 Bulinus truncatus | reverse complement strand
TTCTGGGAAGGCTTTTTATCACTGCCCTGTCGCTCTCTCTCTCTCTCTCTCTCTCTCTCTCTCTCTCTCTCTCTCTCACACACTATCTCTCTCTCTCTCTCTCTCTCTCTCTCTCTCTCTCTCTCTCTCTCTGACGCTGAGAAAATGCAAAACAAATAAACGTATCACCATGGCGACGATTGTTTACCTCATCTCCACTGATAAAGCGCATCCTTGTCGGCGGACAATCAATCAATCAGTAGAAGCAGTTTAAAATAATAATAATGATAACAGTGATAATAAAAAGATAGTTTGATAAGCTCCTCACTAATCTGCTTTAGAAAATGATCATATCAAAATTCAATTTAACAAGCATCATTAGTGAACACAAACTTTCCTACCCGCCTCTTCAAACATTACGGGAAGGGGGTGGGGTGGTGTTAAGCTAAAAATACATTTGGGCAGAGGAACTTGGGGGCCCTATGCTTGTCACATAAGGGACTCTAATTCAGGGCTCGATTTACCGCCAGGGATGCCGGGGATAACCCCTGCACTGAGAACTGTCATCCCCGGCTTCGCTTTAGCTAACATATCCCCGCCGGGGATGAAACCATAGACATTTATCCCCGGCTCTGTAGAAATGTTTGTTCACCCCGGCACTGGTTTTATTTAAATCGAGGACTGCTCTAATTAAAAGGACATTTGTTGGCCCTAGTTAAAGGTACATTAGGGGGCAGGGGGAGGGGGCGATCTATAAAAAGGTACTAATGGAGAACAAAGGTGAAATGAGGGTCAATGCTACCACTTACAGAAAATATCCTTAATCACAGGTGCCATTCACTTCTGTTTATACATGTCATGTTAGACATTATAGGAAACGGTAAAAAAAATGATACACCCCTAAATGGGGAACCCTCCTTATGGGGGCCCCCAGGCAATACCATAGTTTGCATATCCATAAAATGAGGGGTTGAATGAGCTGAGGGATGAACAGACAATCATATGGAACGTTTTCTTGGATCAAAGAAAATAAAAAAGCCTCTGAAAAAGAAAACACCTTTGATTTATTTACACTGACGAAAAAGTTTCAATGTGGAATTAGAATTACCCATTCGGCGTCAGTGTTGTCTATAAGTACTGATGTACATTTTCACTCGCATCCTTTTTTAGTTTGGACCATGGTTACTATACGTCTTGACCATGACTGCTATACGTCTGGACCATGACTGCTATACGTCTGGATCATGGCTACTATAAGTATGGACCATGGCTACTATACGTCTGGACAATGGCTACTATACGTCTGGACCATGGCTACTATACGCCCAGATCATGGCTACTATACGTTTGGACCATGGCTACTATACGCCCAGACCATGGCTACTATACGTTTGGACCATGGCTACTATACGCCCAGACCATGGCTACTATACGTCTGGACCATGGCTACTATACGTCTGGACCATGGCTACTATAAATTATCATTTAACTACCCTCCCAATGTACCCCCTTTCCAAGAGTGGTATGATCTCGTCTGTATCTAATCGAAGACTTTATTACAGCAATCACGTGACCAAATCGTCAACGTGTCATAAAATAAAAAAATTCTGGCACGAAGAGCCCCCCAAATGTTTGATTAGCTTTTATCATTCGATGTGTCAGCCTAAATAAAGTTTCACTATAGATATGACAGTGTTTCCTTGCAGCCCAACCGTTCTCAACCGGCGGTACACGTACCCCCAAAGGCTGCAAGAAAGCTTATAACGCAGGGGTACCAGTGACGTATAAAAGTTCGTTTAATACAACCAAGAATTTGAAGGTGTGAGGGGGGTCACCGGAGGACATACTCTCGAAACCCTTTGGGGCACAGTCGCGAAAATAAAAGTTGAGATCCGTTGTTACAGACGCTGTAGCTACGGAGAGTTTGTGTGTGGGGGGTGTGGGTGTGTTAGGGTGTGTGGGTGTGTGGGCGGTGAATGTGGGTGTGCGTGTGTGTTTGTATTTTAAATGTGGGTGTGTATGGGGGGGAGGTGAATGCGTGTTTGTGGGTGTGTGTCATTGAGTGGGGGGGTGTGGGGTGAATGCGTTTTTATGGGTGTGTGTGTGTGCATGTGGGTGTGTGTGTTTGTGTGTGGGTGTGGGCGGTGAATGTGTGTTTGTGGGTGTGTGTGTGAGTGTGGGTGTTTGTGTGTGGGTGTGTGTAGGTGTGAATGTGTGTTTGTGTGTGGGTGTGGGCGGTGAATGTGTGATTGTGGGTGTGTGTGTGAGTGTGGGTGTTTGTGTGTGGGTGTGTGTAGGTGTGAATGTGTGTTTGTGGGTAAGTGTGGGTGTGGGTGTGTGTAGGTGTGAATGTGTGTTTGTGGGTAAGTGTGGGTGTGTGTGTGTGGGTGTGTGTAGGTGTGAATGTGTGTTTGTGGGTAAGTGTGGGTGTGGGTGTGTGGGTGTGTGTTTGTGTGTGGGGGTGAATGTGTGTGTGTGTGTTTGTGTGTCTTTGTGTGTGTGGGGGAGGGATGAATGTGTGTGTGTGATTGACATACTAGACGATTGGATTTAACACGTAAATAAAAAAAAATATTTATTTCTCATTTAACTTTTTGACTGGTGAAATAATTCGAAGACAGTCGTCATCCAATTAAGGATAAACTCTCATGGTTAAGACATATTTGGAAGCTTGTATTAGTTTTGTAATGATGAAGTCCACGCCAGACAACCGGTTACATTTTAATACCATCTGGATCTAACTGTCATTTTTCAAAGTCTGTACGGCCATCTATTATGATTGTTATCATTTATTTGTGTTTATCCTCACTTGAGCCAACATGCTTTTCAAAATTTAGCAACTAGGTGCAGGCCGGATTTAGACTTGATAGGGCCCTAAACTATTTGAGATACGGGGGCCCTTTTTTTAATTCTAGACATTATATGTTAATGCCAAATACTTAAGTAAATATAACAATTGCCCTCTCGGACCAATTGGGGGGGGGGCTCCCAAAAAAGTGGGGGGGGGGGCTAAACTATAGCTTGTGTAGCTTACACGTAAATCATGCACTGATCAGGTTCTGTTTTATCTCATGTGTTAGGGTTATGCGGATACCGGGGGTGGGGGGAGGGGTGCGAGGGGAAGAAGGCTAGAGTATAAGGGCCCATGTTAATTAACTTCTTATAATCGATACATGAATTTTTTTTGTAACTATAGATATAATCACGCATTCAAGAAATGACATGAGTTTCCGAAAATATATGAACAAAATAAGGTTTATAGGTCATTTATAAAATTTAGAAAAACAGCATTCGTTCACCTATAAAAGTCAAGGTATACTTGTGCTTAAAAAATAAAAAAAGCTACTACTGTATACGCAGAATGTTTGATTATTTCATATTGGATTGAATGAAAGGGTAGTAAACTTGAAATGTCACTTGCCACAAAGGACTTTTTATTAGTAGGGACACTCACGAGAGAAATCTGGCTTTCAAAAGAAAAACAAAAAAAATCATTGTGCTGGACTGAGGAGGGTGGAAGGTAGCGGTTGAATATTGCTAACGTTTGTATCGATTTTTTTTTGTGCTCTTGTATTAGTGCGTACGAGATAAATCGATATTACTGATCTCTACAAGTTGATTTTTTTTATTTATTGTGCGTTACAAGTGACCCACATGCTAAAGTAAACAATCGCGGCGCGTGTCAGAAGTGGCCAGATTTTCTTTTACTTCAACGGTGACAAGCCGAAAAAAAAAAGATCTGTCAAAAATCGAAACAAAGTGAATAAAGCAACACTGTGTGTTACATTTGCCAGTATAATAATAACACAGGTCCGGGGGGGGGGGAACGTATTTAAATCCACGCCGTTAGGTCTGCCTCCTGTCTATTAATTATTCCTTTTTTGTATTGGTTGTATGTGTGAGATAGATGTTGGATCACTCATGAGGAACAACTGGAGATGACAAAAATCACTATTCTTTGAGAGTTGTCCACACTTGAAAGAAAGCTATTTACTAATACATTATTATCTTCTTCACATCTGGATTTTTTTTTTTTGAATATAAAAGTACAGCAAAAAAAATTTGAAAGATTTATTAGGCATGCATCTTTTTATCAGTTAATCATTCAGTCTATCTATCACTCTCTCTTACATTGTGCGCGCGTGAGTGTTTGCGTGTGTGTGACTCCTACAGATAGATATGAGATGAAGAGATAGATGTTCGGTTCGCTAAATAAATAGACAGACAGATATGTAAATATATATATAGGTACATACAGATAGATTAGATAGACAGACAGACAGTCAGACAAACAGACAAACAGATAGATAGATAAATGGATGGATGGATAGATAGATAAATGGATGGATGGATGGATGGATGGATGGATAGATGGATGGATAGGAATTCTTTGATACTCCCACTAAAATTAAGTTGTTTTTGTTTTGTTTTTTTTTATTTTAAGATAAATAAATAAACAATCAATACGTAACTTAGTATTTCATCTGTTATTGCATATATATTTGAATTATTTAATCTAGTACTTTCGTCGGTGATTGTGAACTGTCTCCTCTTAATAAGGACATTCTCAGCAATGCTTTAAATACTCATTTGATAATACGGATTTTAATCGTCACAGCGAAAATGTCACATGATCTAACGCGTACCTAAACAATGTCATATGGATCTAACGGAACCTAAGCAACGCGAGGGTCAAAATAGACTGGAGCATGAGTTCTCACTCTCTGGCGTCATGCGTCCGTTGACCTGACGTGACAGGTCAATCTCGTGAAACTGTATCGGGGATTCCATCGGCTCTAAATCTATCGACTCGAGGTCGCTGTTCACTAAAAATTCTGGCGGTTTCTTGAATGGGAACTCCACAATCCGAGGTCCGTCAGCGTTCCGGTTGCGGTCAAACAAAAGGTAGGTGGTGGCTTGCTGCTCCAAGGGCGGCAGCTTCACTGTCCTGATGGAGGTCCGAAACAGAGGCCCGCAATCGTGACAGCCATGGCCGTCGGAGTTTCCGCCCATCATTGCCTGAGAGGAGTTCTTCGCGTGGCGCCAATCGCCAGAGGGCAGGTGTTCCTGAGTTCCGGATATGTTGAGCAGTGATGGCTTGTGCGATGGCGTTCTGCTGGGTGGGCGTTGAAGGTGATCATTTGCCGCGTTCGAGTAGCTGTTTTCCGCGTGTGCAGCCACCAGATCCGGTCGAATGTAGAGCAAGTCTTGAGTCCTCAGACTGCAACGCAATGCTTTATTGATCATCTGCTTCAGCCGGTCGAAACCGGTCTTCACGTCTGCCTCGCCGATAGCGCACGCGCCGCTGAATCCGCTGGCCAGTATTCGTGCGACTTCGCTGTTATCGACGGGAGCCGGGGAGTGTCTTCGCTTCCCCCTGCGCCCGCCATCACGCCCGTCTTTGTTCCTTTCCCTTGCAGAGCTAGGGCGTCTTGCGGGATCGTGTTCCCGCACCGGATCTTTCCCGTGCAGCCTCTTTTTGACTGGAGCTCGCGCCTGCAGCGGCGGTTGATCCAGGTGGGCGGAGAGAAACTCTTTCACCGTGTTGTACCCCTGAGTGCTTCTCCTGACGAGGACCGAAAAATTGTCCGGCAGTTGCTGCCCTTGTCGTTTGACGTAAACGACGGGAGTAGCTCTTGAAATGGCCGCGCAGAGAGTCCGAAGGCATCCGGTGTTTTCGAAAGTGGAGTCGGTGAAGAGGTAAACGCAAAGGTCCGGATCGGACGAGGTGGGGTTACAGTTGGAGTCCTGCTGAGACAAATAGGGCGCGGCGTGCACCCTGACGAAGAAGTCCTCCTGCAGGGCGCCGATAACCGCCCTGTGGAAAAGCGCGTCCTCTTGGGTCGATGACCCGTCAGGACGGCTGATCACCTGCAGACGGGGAGCGAAGTCAAGTTGATTGGGCAGTGGCGCCCTGGGTATGTCGTTGTCCGACGGATTCATCACCTTAAAATGATTCACGCCCGGTCGAAGAACTGAAAATAAAAAAAAAAATGTAATGAAGGAATAACATATCACTTCATCGTGATTTAAAAAAAAAACAATAAAACTGCTAAATTTCTTGTGTATCGCTATGTTGGGAGATTCAATATGAGGTGTTTCCGATAGTAGCGGTACAGACATTGTGTTTGCTCACAACGGCTTTGGTTAATGGCAGAGCGGTTATTATGGATTATCAAACAACGCGGCAGACTATATAGCCATCATTGCTACTGAGCCTCTTGTCGAGAATTTTCATTTTTGTACAGGGGCCAAATGTACAATTGACTAGCAGACCAAAGTATACCTTTGTCTATAATTTAGGAATGTAGAAAAATAATTCGCCAAAATAGAAGTACAGATTTTTCTTAAAATTGGTCTTAATTGCTATCAAAGAATATTGATTTTTTTTTTAAATATAATTCATTGTTTGAAAATCAACCACGCACAAAATATTACAACACATTCTTTTAAAATTAACAAAAATTTCAATTTAAGAACAAATAAATTATGCTTTGTTTGATTTGACTTTAATTTTAATTGCCCTTTAAATTAATTCAGGGGCGGGTATTTAAACAGACCAAAAAGAAACACACATCTTTCGGATTCCTTTGTTAGAGAGATTGTTTATTTTTAACTTAATGAGGTCACAGGACATCCCAACAAAATTCGCCCGATGAAAAAATACGTAACGTTTTGAGCGTTTAAGAATTAAACCACAGCACTTCTTAAACCGCTTCTCTTTGGACAAACCGCTCATCCGTAGTATTCCGTTATAACGAAGTTTATCCATACCTTGGACGCCAGTTAGCCTGAGGCTGTTGCTGCTGTTGTCAGATGTATCCATGTCGGAACTGGTTTCCCTGGATTTCGTTTCTTTCTCCTCCGGCAGGAGCGGCTCCAGAAACTCCCAGAATCGATCCGTGGATTCGTCCTGGATCAGGTTCGGATACGTCTGCAGAAGCTGGATGAACCTGGATATGACATCCTGCTGGCTGCGCACCCACGCCAGTGCATTTTGGTAGGTGTAGAACGTGGAGGTTGGGCTGGGTGGACGGCTGTTCCGGTTCCGGCGAACCACCGTCGGCAGTTTTCGGTAACGTCGGTTCTGGGGGCTGAAACGTTGGAGGGATGTCATCGTGCACTTTGTACGTGTGGGAGTCAACCTAACCCCGATAAACGTTCAGCCTGGGTCGGCATGACACCTAGATGGTGCTCGAAACCAATGTTCAGTCATAAATTATGAACTGCCAACTCTGAAACTGATAATACTTTCTCCTTTTAAAATGAAAAGACATGAATTCAACCAGGGAAAGAACGCTTCACAAAGAAGCTGCCAACATTGGTGTTTTTTTTTTAATTTCAATTAGGCCTATGTGCATATAGCATTTGTCGCAAACTTTCTATTTTCATTGTTTTGATTGATCAGTTGGCAACCTTCATTTCCTTACTTTGTTCTGTAGTTTCTTTCTTATCTTCATACCTAGGAGAAGAGAAAAAGTAAAATAAAATGTACAATATACTTGCAATATAAAATGTGTAGAAATTAAAGTAACTTTTTTAAAAAGATAGATAGATAGATAGATAGATAGATAGATAGATAGATAGATAGATAGATAGATAGATAGATAGATAGATAGATAGATAGATAGATAGATAGATAGATAGATAGATAGATAGATAGATAGATAGATAGATAGATAGATAGATAGATAGATAGATAGATAGATAGATAGATAGATAGATAGATAGATAGATAGATAGATAGATAGATAGATAGATAGATAGATAGATAGATAGATAGATAGATAGATAGATAGATAGATAGATAGATAGATAGATAGATAGATAGATAGATAGATAGATAGATAGATAGATAGATAGATAGATAGATAGATAGATAGATAGATAGATAGATAGATAGATAGATAGATAGATAGATAGATAGATAGATAGATGGATGGATGGATGGAGGGATGGATGGATGGATGGATGACTGAAGTAAATTAATTGTAGAAAAAAAAGTATATCAACTGAATCTACCCGACATTGTCATAAAAAAATGCATCTGTAGCTGCTAACACTACAGAATTTTACACCGACCATGTATAACAGTGGTGGAACGGATGGCCGAGTGGTGTAGATACTCGACTATCAACGAGAGTCCTGGGTTCGATCCTCGGTGAGACCCATGGGAATTTTTCCAGGTGAAATGTGTTTCAAAGTCGTCCCACAAGTCCTTCTACCTTTAGATGGGTACCTGACATTAAGTTGGGGAAGTAAAGGCGGCCGGGCGTTGTGCTAACCACACAATACCTTCATATGCCGAGGTTATAGAAACAAATGAATTCTACACTTCATCTGCCCCGATGGCTCTTTAGGGCTAAGGGAACTTTACTTACTTACTTACTTTACTGTATAACAGTGGCGTAAATAGGGTGGTGGTGCGGTACGCCCCGAGCGGCACAAAAGCTATTTATGCCACCTAGCCTTTATATAATGTGACCATAAATGTTTACTCCAACTTTCATTTGATATCTTGTTTTATTTCTTTCCGTCGTTTCCCATCTTTAAAACTCTATGTCTTACCTTAACGCCATCTGTGTCAAAAAGGCTATTTTTACTTTCACTCAACTGGTTTCAATAAAGGGATATTTTAATGAAAAGTTATAGGAAAAAAATGTCAAAGAGGCCGTTTGTCCAGAAATAGTTCGGCAACAAAAGTTTAGTGAAAAAAAATCTGGCAATATCGATCGCTGTCGTTTTCTTTCGATAAAAAAAAAAAACACTGAATACTGAGACACTCGCTACCCATGAGTGCTTTCAGTTTAAATAGCCAGGTTTTTTTTTTAATCAAAATTTTTCACCAAAATTTTTTCACCAAAGTAGGTCATATTCTGCCTTATTTCTCTGCTCGAAAAAATGCAATTCAGTGTATATTTGATAAAAAAATAAAAACGATTTTTTGTTTCAATTAATATTTCATTTAATAAAAAAAATGTTATGTCCAATATGATTATAATAGAAAACCAATGGCAATATCAATATTTATCGAAATTCTTTTCCCTCGGATGGATTTAGCAAACCATCGGATCTCTCTTGTTTATTTACCAGTTTGTGTGACCTCAGGCTTGACTCTAATGCGATGCCAGTGTATGTTGTATACTGACCCCATGACAACCCCCCCTCCCCAACCACACCCATAGTTTTATCCCAACCCAGGCAATCCACATTTCACATAGAAGGCTTAGCCCTGTAATACAGAAGATGCAAAGAATTCCTCAGATTTCTTGCGGTTTTCTTCTAAGAATCTAGAGGTGAAAAAAGCGCGATACTTTTTCAGGGTTTAATCTTATAGCATTATTAGCTAATGGTTCCACCGGTAAATGAAGTGTAGCGTCACATATCACGTGTTTGAAGTTGTGGTCATGGTGCAACTGTTGCAGCGCTGCGTGTAAGCTTTTGAAAGATTATTGATTGATTTTTTTTGTGTTTAAGCCATTCAGGAAAGTTACTGTAACATGTACGTGTGACTTAAGTACCTGTCATTATCTCTGTACATGTATTGTGTAAACACAGACAGACATTCTGTTTCAAGACAACGAGCTGTTTTTTTGTATGTGTGTGTGTATGTATGTAAGTGTGTATGTATGTGGATGTATGTGTTTGTGTATTATCTGTGTGTAAGTGTATGTATGTATGTATGTATGTATGTATGTATGTAAATGTATGTGTGTGTATGTATGTATGTTTGTATGTGTGTGTATGCATGTATGTAAATGTATGTGAGTGTGTATGTATGTATGTGTGTATGTATGTGAGTGTTTGTATGAATGTGTATGTATGTATGTATGTAAGTATATATATGTATGTGTATGTATGTATTTATGTATGTATGTATGTATGTATGTATGTATGTATGTATGTATGTATGTATGTATGTATGTATGTATGTATGTATGTATGTATGTATGTATGTATGTATGTATGTATGAATTAATGAATGTATGGATGTATGAATGTATGTATATATGTATGTATG
>JAGDYQ010000018.1:10229344-10243439 GCA_021962125.1 Bulinus truncatus | reverse complement strand
GCCACCGCCAGGGGTGGAGGGGGGCGGAGCGGGCGGGCCAGCATATCTCGGGGGGGGCCTGTATATTTTCCAACACCATTCAAAGACGCCAGGATGGCTGATCATGCTAAATTGCCAATTTGACGCAGTTTAGCATGCCCCCCACCTCCCTCTCCTCTCCTTCCCCAGAACTCCTGGCCTCGGCCCTGACAGTGTGATGCCACCATGTTATGGTCAGGGGCATTCTGGTCAATGCTCCCTGTAACTTTCCGTAGGTCCGTGCGCGACGACTAATGTCGGCCGTGTGGAAACCGAACAGCCGTGCGGAGCGAAACACGTTGTATGTTGTGCTGTAACATGGGTGCGCAAGTTATGTGCGCACACATGCGCACAGCCTGGAAGGAACCCTGACTGTGTAAGCCTCTAGACTTGCTTTCTGAAATTAATTGTGTAAACATTAGGTTTATGTTATCTATAATACAAAAAAAAATCCATTGTGTTGTTATGTCTGTCACACAAGATGGCGGCAACATGTACTGCATACGTGTTATATATATACTGCAGGCACTCAACCACGTCTGTCTTTTTCGTTAAATACATGTACGTCATGTTGAACATGATAAAAAAATCAAATGAAGAACTGTTTAGAAAAGTGTCCTTTAAAATACTATGAATGAATTAAGAATTATAAATGATAAGGTGTTGTGTGCGCAAATTATGTACCCATAATGAGGATTATTTTCTTTGGGATGAACTATATAACATATGAATTTTATTATTAAGTGTCCCCGATACTTAAATGTATCTTGGCTACAATAATCTGTTCATGTCCTTTGGGGCCACTTCGAATACATAGATATGCTATTTGTTTGTATATAGATTGATTGTTAACGCGCTGAAATATATATCACCATTTTCAACTGAGTGCCTACTAACCGGTCCGGGTACCGGGCCTTTGTTTACTAGTATTAAAAAAAACGAAAACTTGTCTGACTCGGGTGGAGCTGGGGGCAAGAGGTGGAGGTTAGGGGTTGTAGATGGGAAGGGCGTTATGTTCAGTGCTCGATTTAAGAAAAAAAAAAAACCAGTGCCGGGGATGAAAAAAATATTCTGCAGATCCGGTAATAAATGTCTATGATTTTATCCCCGGTTGGGATATATTGGCTAAAGCAGAGCCGGGGATGATAGGTCTCAGTGCCGGGGATATCCCCGGCGGTAAATCGAGCTCTGGTTATGTTGTGTGTTTTGCATAACGTAATAGTGTTTAATGAAATTCATAAATTTAATTTTATCTCTTCTGCTTATAACTCTTATACCATTATAAAATTACAACATTAGAAAATGACAACATTAGAAAATTACAATATTAGAAAATTACAACATTAGAAAATTACATTAGAAAATTACAACATTAGAAAATTACAACATTAGAAAAATACAACATTAGAAAATAAAATTCTAACCTATCAGTGTATGGGAAATGTCGCACTGAGTATATAGGTATATTGGTATATCGGTTATATTTGTATATCGGTATATTGGTATATTAGTATATTGGTATATTTATATATCGGTATATCGGTATATCGGTATATCGGTATATTGGTATATCGGTATATTTGTATATTAGTATATTGGTATATTTATATATTGGTATATCGGTATATCAGTATATCGCATGGATGATGCAAACTATGTGTCTGCCTAAATCTTTCACTCCAGTGGGGCCCCCCTTTTGATGGGATTTTTAGCTTTTGCTAACCTTGTGGAAGGTGAATCTGAGCAGTGGTAAGTAGACCTCGGGCTAGGTTGTTTTTAACATTTGGTGGTTGTAAGATACGCCGTTAAGTTTTGAAATATTATTATAGGCCCAACATATTTGCAAGTATTATTCAGCAGCCCTAACAATGTTGACTTACGGCTCCTAATAAATACCTTTGCCCACCCGCTCCCCTCCCATACAAACGTAAGAAAGGGCTAGTTGAAATCATCGTCTCTTACCCCTCCCCTTTTTGCTTTTTTTGGGAATGGGAGTTAACTTTTCATTAGTTTCGCCAAGTGTGTTAAAAAAAAAACAACATGCTGCTAACAGTGACGGCCTTAGCAGTACGTGGGGCACAGGGGGTGGGGGGCGTCATATGCTGAGTCTGGAGGCGACTGTCGTTTGCAGGTTTTAGAGCGAAAGTTGTATGCATAGCTTGTACCAAAGATTTGAATTTTGTTGCAGGTAGCCTAAGTAAAAAAAAAACATCTCCAAACGCTCCTTCCACACATTCAGGCGTGGGGGTTAGGGGCGGTCGCCAAAATTATCAACCTATGGCCGCTACCACTGCTAATGAAATTGCGGTAAACCAACACACACACACACCACAAGCACAGGCCACACTCACACACACGCACATAGGCCACACTCACACTCACATTTACCTACAGTCACCAGATTTTTAAACGTGTAACTTAGCACTTATGGAGGTTGCGGTGGGACAGACTTGAAGCCTCCCCCCCCCCCTCCCCTTTTCCAGTTAAAAACTGAACTTAGAAGACACAATTTGGCTTAATATCAAATCCATTAGATATCATTCATTATATAATGCATGCTAAGGGCGTACCGAAACCTAACAGGCCGGTGGATTTCCTATAGGCTGAAATTATTTACTTATATTGTAGGTCCAGTATCTTGGAATGTTATGGTATTTACGTACGGTATCGACTTAATTTAAAACTCGACTACCTAAATTATCCAGCCTTGACGAGAACTACGTTGACCGCGAGACTTCTTTAAGGGAATCTACTCTAGTTATTAGATCTGTCCTTGGAAAATAAAAAATCTATGTGATCATTTCGTTGTGTAAACAACAATGTCAATTTTCTATAAATTTAACAGCTGTACACAAAGCATTTCATCAGCTTCACAAGATGTAGCGATGGGTCGACCAATCAATCCTCAGGTAAGGATTTGCTTTAAGAAATAAAATAAGAACTTGTGTTTTCATGCCTATCACGCCCATGCCCATGATGTCTCATTTATTGCTACATAATTGTATTTGCAGTCTTTCATAAATTAAAGTATACTGTTTGTTGGTAATCTCTTATTTTACCATCCAAAATTATTTTGATACATATTATTGATACTTTACCTCTATAAACATTCCAAAATCATAGTATTGATTGTTATTTATTAAAAGAATAAGAAAAAAATTAAAAAAAATGTGTTTAAATGCATTAAATAAATTTTAAAAAAGGTCCTCTATATTCTATATAAAATACTGCCAGCCATGTTAAGAGATGACCTGAATTGTTTACAAAAAAAAGGCAGCTGCCAACTACAAGATTATTAAAAAAAAACTGAAAGATAAGACAGTACCTTCGGAAAATTTATGCCCATCACTTAAAAGGGTATGACCAAAATTATTTAAACCAAATTTATGTTAGGGGGATAGCTACTCTTGGGGCCCCTAGGGCCGTTTATCTTGTACCGCTACGTATAAGGTGTAGAACGGGGCCCTAAAAATGACATACTTATTAATATAGCTTATATAGTAGAAAACGGTACCCTTACAAACACAGACGCTTAGCCCTCAAAAGGCATGACCAAAATTATTTAAACCAAATTTATGTTAGGGGGATAGCTACTCTTGGGGCCCTTAGGGCCGTTAATCTTGTACCGCTACGTATAAGGTGTAGAACGGGGCCCTAAAAATGACATACTTATTAATATAGCTTATATAGTAGAAAACGGTACCCTTACAAACACAGACGCTTAGCCCTCAAAAGGCATGACAAAAATTATTTAAACTAATTTTCTGTTAGGGGGATAGCTACTCTTGGGGCCCCTAGGGCCGTTTATCTTGTACCGGTCCGTATAAGGTGTGGGATGGGGCCCTGAAAATGGCCTACTTATTAATATAGCTTATATAGTAGAAATCGGTACCCTTACAAACACAGACGCTTAGCCCTCAAAAGGCATGACCAAAATTATTTAAACCAAATTTATGTTAGGGGGATAGCTACTCTTGGGGCCCCTAGGGCCGTCTATCCTTTACCGCTACGTATAAGGTGTGGAACAGGGCCCTAAAAATGACATACTTATTAATATAGCTTATATTGTAGAAAACGGTACCCTTACAAACACAGACGCTTAGCCCTCAAAAGGCATGACAAAAATTATTTAAACTAATTTTCTGTTAGGGGGATAGCTACTCTTGGGGCCCCTAGGGCCGTTTATCTTGTACCGGTCCGTATAAGGTGTGGGATGGGGCCCTGAAAATGGTCTACTTATTAATATAGCTTATATAGTAAAAATCGGTACCCTTACAAACACAGACACTTAGCCCTCAAAAGGCATGACCAAAATTATTTAAACCAAATTTATGTTAGGGGGATAGCTACTCTTGGGGCCCCTAGGGCCGTCTATCCTTTACCGCTACGTATAAGGTGTGGAACAGGGCCCTAAAAATGACATACTTATTAATATAGCTTATATAGTAGAAAACGGTACCCTTACAAACACAGACGCTTAGCCCTCAAAAGGCATGACCAAAACTATTTAAACCAAATTTATGTTAGGGGGATAGCTACTCTTGGGGTCCCTAGGGCCGTCTATCCTGTACCGCTACGTATAAGGTGTGGAACAGGGCCCTGAAAATGACATACTTATTAATATAGCTTATATAGTAGAAAACGGTACCCTTACAAACACAGACGCTTAGCCCTCAAAAGGCATGACAAAAATTATTTAAACTAATTTTCTGTTAGGGGGATAGCTACTCTTGGGGCCCCTAGGGCCGTTTATCTTGTACCGGTCCGTATAAGGTGTAGAACGGGGCCCTAAAAATGACATACTTATTAATATAGCTTATATAGTAGAAAACGGTACCCTTACAAACACAGACGCTTAGCCCTCAAAAGGCATGACAAAAATTATTTAAACCCAATTTATATTAGGGGGATAGCTACTCTTGGGGTCCCTAGGGCCGTCTATCCTTTACCGCTACGTATAAGGTGTGGAACAGGGCCCTAAGCTGCTAATTCAGATAAGTACACTTCCACTGTGTTCCTAATTTATTTAACCTCATCCTTGTTTTTTTTCTTTGATAGACAGACCATCCGATATAAAAAAAGCTTTTGTAGTTTCAATCTTAACACTTTTTGTCAATACAATTTCAATTAAGTAAATCTTTTTAGTACATTGCAACTTGTTATCACAACACGAGTGATCAGAACTTAATTGAAGTTAGCTCATTTATTTGACATAAAACAAGATTTATTGCAGTGTCGAATTTAACTTTCTAATGGCAGGTAGACCTAGAAATCTTCGTTTCAATATAGTAGATCCACTAAATATTATGGATCATGCAGCCATTTTACAACAAAATTGTAATCTGGAAGATATAGCTTTAGAAATGCATAACCAAGAAGCGACTATTCAGTGGTTAGCTGTTAGGCGTCTATTGAGAAATAATATGCAGTGCACCACGTGCAATGTGTTATGTTATCTTGGAAATCATAATACCGGTATCGATGGGTTTCGCTGGGTTTGTCCGACATGTCACTTAAAAAAGAGCATTAGATTTAATTCTTTTTTTACGAGAAGCCATTTGTCTCTTAAAACGATAACGCAAATTATTTATTGCTTTGCAAACAACTTTTCCCAAAAATCCACCAAACGTGAAACGAAAATAGCCAATGAGAACACTTTGGTCGACTGGTTTAACTTTCTTAGGGAGAAAATGTCCACTTATATGAACCGCCGGCCGATAGAAATTGGTGGGGTAAATGAAAACTTTGAGCCTATTGTTGTGGAAATAGATGAATCAAAGTACTTTCATCGTAAATATCACAGGGGTACTTGGAGGGAAGGCCATTGGATATTTGGTGGCGTAGAAAGGGGAACAGGGAAATGCTTTTTAGTTGAAGTTCCCGATAGAAGGGCAGAAACCTTAGAAGCCCTGATATTGCAACATGTAATGCCAGGCACCCATATCATATCCGATGGATGGGCCGCGTATAGGGGGATAGAAGGACTTGGTGGCGGGGTTTATTCACACTCTGTAATTATACATGAACAACATTTTGTTGACCCCCATGACCCTGAAGTCCATACTCAAAATATCGAAAATCTGTGGATGAGGGCAAAACGAAAAATAAGAAGTCAATTTGGGACAAGCGAGGCTCTCTTTGATTCGTATTTACAAGAGTTTGTGTTTCGAAATCAATTTAAACACCAAGATGAATTCTCCACTATTCTTTGCGTAATTAGTGAAAACTACAATATTTAGATAATAAAGTTTTACTTGACTTCTTTACCCTTAACATATATTTAATTTGTTTCAATTTTCTTTAACCGCTTAGGGGTTGAATAGTTATTAAGGCACTGTTTTTTTCTAGTATAACATTTAAACAATTATGTAGTTATGTCATTTGCAGTGTTCCCTTTCTAAACATAAAACGTAGTGACAGAAATTAAAAAGCCCATCGAGCGTCAATGATATCTATCCCCCTAACATAAATTTGGTTTAAATAATTTTGGTCATGCCTTTTGAGGGCTAAGCGTCTGTGTTTGTAAGGGTACCGTTTTCTACTATATAAGTTATATTAATAAGTATGTCATTTTTAGGGCCCTGTTCCACACCTTATACGTAGCGGTACAGGATAGACGGCCCTAGGGGCCCCAAGAGTAGCTATCCCCCTAACAGAAAATTAGTTTAAATAGTTTTTGTCATGCCTTTTGAGGGCTAAGCGTCTGTGTTTGTAAGGGTACCGTTTTCTACTATATAAGCTATATTAATAAGTATGTCATTTTCAGGGCCCTGTTCCACACCTTATACGTAGCGGTACAGGATAGACGGCCCTAGGGGCCCCAAGAGTAGCTATCCCCCTAACATAAATTTGGTTTAAATAATTTTGGTCATGCCTTTTGAGGGCTAAGCGTCTGTGTTTGTAAGGGTACCGTTTTCTACTATATAAGCTATATTAATAAGTATGTCATTTTTAGGGCCCTGTTCCACACCTTATACGTAGCGGTACAGGATAGACGGCCCTAGGGGCCCCAAGAGTAGCTATCCCCCTAACATAAATTTGGTTTAAATAATTTTGGTCATGCCTTTTGAGGGCTAAGCGTCTGTGTTTGTAAGGGTACCGTTTTCTACTATATAAGCTATATTAATAAGTATGTCATTTTTAGGGCCCCGTTCTACACCTTATACGTAGCGGTACAAGATTAACGGCCCTAGGGGCCCCAAGAGTAGCTATCCCCCTAACATAAATTTGGTTTAAATAATTTTGGTCATGCCTTTTGAGGGCTAAGCGTCTGTGTTTGTAAGGGTACCGTTTTTTGCTATATAAGCTATATTAATTATGTCTTTTTCAGGGCCCCATTCAACACCTAAGATATAGTGATAAAAAATAAATGGCCCATTGGGACATTAAGGGCGTCTATCCTACTAACATAAAATGTGTTTAATCATTTTCTTCATGCCCTATGGGAGTCAGGCCTTACTGCTTCTCATGGTACTGTTTTTCCTATATTATCCTTTGTTAAGTTTGCCCCATTAGTTTCTTCATTGTAAAATGCTAAATTGGCAGCAACATCACTGGAATTCGGAAGTGTTTTTTAAAATTGTTAAACAGAAAATATACGGAACGAAAGAAAATAGTACAGAAAAGTGTTATAAGTTGCAATATTTTTGCGATAAAGTAATAAAAATGAACAAAATTGTGTCTAAAATGGATAATATTGATGTGAAATCATTAATACTATGATTTGGGAATGTTTAATAAGGTAAAGTATCAATAATATTATCAAAAAAATTTCTGCCGCTAAAATAAGAGATTACCCTGTTTGTTATCTAATTTGGTGGGATCTGTAAAGTCATTCACTACCTCACCATTTTCCTAACTAGACTGCTGCACCCGCTGACTAGATTTAGTCATTTTGCTTCTTAATATTTCTATGCAAACAAGTAAAGTTCCCTTCTTAGCCCTAACGGGCCTTCGGGGCAGATGAAGTGTAGAATTAATCTGTTTCTATAACCTCAGCATATGAAGGGATTGTGTGGTTAGCACAACGCCCAGCCGCCTTTACTTCCCCAACTTAAGTCAGGTACCCATTTAAAGCTGGGTGGACTTGTGGGATGACTTTGCACCAAAATTTCACCTGGGAAAATTCCATGGGCCTCACCGAGGATCGAACCCAGGACTCTCAGGTCGACAGTCGAGTATCTACACCACTCGGCCATCCGACCCACTATGCAAACAAAATTGCATATTAATGTACAGTACTCACTACACAGTCCTATGACCCTATCATATGAAAGCCCTATATCTATGTAGTTCAGCTCATAAGTTCATATGTATTAAAATTATTCATGCTAAAAATTATATTTGAAAAATATATAATAAATCCATGATTTTAGTTCTGCTACTCTTGTTGAGTACATTTCATTTTTTTTACCATAACGCCATAACAAACAAGTGATTCCATGAAACATGAAAACATATCAACTTGAAGTTTTAAGAAACATGCTTTTGCCTATTAATCATTTTGATATGTTGGAAGTGTAAAGAACAGGGATGAGGCATGAGTGTTGCCAGTCATAACTTGTAGAGAAAAAAATTATTGATGTTTTTATGCTATATACAAAGCACAAAAGAACATAGATTTATGTATTTGTATAAATTATTAGACTAACAACATAGTGGTATATATATAGATGAAAGTTATATATATTTAAATTTATAGTCATTTTATTATGAATGATTATGCTAACTATATACAATAAATGAATATCACTATATAGCATTTTCTATAAATATGCCTATGACCGGCAACACTCACACCCCTGATAAAGAATAATCATCATACTGCTTCAAATTCAGATTTAATGCTATAACTTTTATGACTATGTGTCTTAGTCGTGTTAATACAGTTATTAGAATTTTTTCTTAATAATTACGCCATTACTTAGTGTCACATTTTTTTTTTTTAATTTATGTTTCAAACATATTTTATGAGCTTTGTAATGTATATTCCCCAGGCTTTTTCAACTAGTTTACCAAAGACTTCTGAAGTGTTCTATGACTTCAAACCAATTGATAGTCAAGTGGCATCATTCCGCCAGTCCTCAACTAAAGTCGCAAACTTAAAGCCTGGGCAATACCCTGTGCCTAATGCACCCCGCTTCAAGAGGTTAATGGAATTGCAGACCAAATTTTGTGTAAGTTTCTACAGGTTTATGTTTTTATCAACCTGACAGTACTGTTATCTGAGTCTATCCCTCAGCATGAGCAGTTAACTAAAACTTAAAATATCATCCTATGCTTTTCATAAGAGTAAGGTACAAACATTGAAAAAATCACCTCATAGTTTTCTTTACTCTCCTTCATAATCTATATAGAGATTCAACTTCAAAACAAAATAAAAATTACTCCTATTACTCCAGAAATCATTACGCTAAAGCAGTTTAATTAATAAGTATCCATCTATTTGTTTGTCAGTGTAAATATCGACTTTATTATTGCCCCTAATATAGTTGGAAAATACTCTTGTGTGTTATGTGCATTAATGACATTACTGGTAAAAATTTAAGTCAGAGTTTAGATATTTTAGATGTTAATATAAATAACAATTTTGACAACAAAATACCAACATATGATTACAACATTTAAAAAATATGTATCAAGTTATAGCCTTTTTTTTATATCCTCCTAGGCAAATGATGGTAAGCTGGTTTGGCAAAAGCTTCCCAAAGACATGCCACTGTTTTATGCGACTGCTGGGTTTGTTGTTATAGGTACTGTCTGGAGTTTGATTATTTTAAAGAAATTAGCTACACCGGCCACAAATCAATAACCTGTGTTAACGACTAGTTTATTATGTTAATTTATAGTTGACATTTTCATTGAAGTTGTATTATTTTAGCAAATTTTGGACTTTGTGGTAAAAAAGATTGCCTATTAAAAATGATTTACATAAAACAATTATCTAATTTTTGGTTTTTTTTAAAAATATTTGCTTGTGGTGACCCTTTAAATCAAAATGTCTAATAGCTATAACCCCATGATATAATATCTATTTGGCAGTAATATTAACACATTGGTTACCAACATAGTAGGCAAACCGTCCATCTCGAAAGATGATGGTAGCGCTCTGGTTAGTCATCTAGTCGTTTTTTTTTTTTTTTTTTTTATAGCAGGTTCTTGAGTGACTCAGCAGACCGATCCTGGACTGGCAGACTCTTCCGCAGGGGCCACAAGTGAAGCTGGGTGGGGGACCGAGGGCCTGTTTCTGTCGTGCGGTCTTCCTTCTCTGTCTTTTGGACTCCTGCTGTTGGTTCCTTACTTGTTCACCATTAAGGATGCCTTTGTGGACAGCCTGACGCCACCCACTCCGGTCGTCGGCGAGCTGTTCCCAATTGTCGAGGCTGATGCTGGTCAGTTTGAGGTCGCGTTTGCAGACATCCTTGAATCGCAGTTGCGGGCGACCAGCGGGGCGATGCCCGGTGGCGAGCTCTCCATATAGGATGTCCTTTGGTATGCGTCCATCTTGCATTCGATGCACATGACCCAGCCAGCGTAGACGTCTTTGGCACAGAAGGAGATGCATGCTCAGTGAGCTGGCTTGTTTGAGTACGGCAGTGTTGGTGATTTTGTCCTGCCATCTGATGCCAAGGATGCGACGGAGACAGCGGAGGTGGAAGCTCTCGAGACGATTTTCCTGTTTGGTATAGGTAGTCCAGGTTTCGCTGCCATATAAAAGAGTGCTGAGAATACATGCTTGGTATACCTTGAGCTTGGTGTTCAGTGTCAAATGTTTGTTAGTCCATACTCGTTTGCTTAGTCTGGCCATGACACTGGTTGCTTTGGCAAGCCTTTTGTCGATCTCGTCATCCAGGGACAGACTGCTGGTGATGGTGGAGCCCAAATATGTGAATTTGTCGGTGACCTCCAGAACTTCGTTGTCGATGGTGATTGAGGGTGGAGCTGGGATGCCTTGACCCATGATGTTGGTTTTCTTGATACTGATGGTCAGTCCGAATTCTATGCATGCTTGAGCTAAGCGATCCATCAGGAGCTGTAGGTGTTCCTCTGTGTGTGCTGTCAGGGCTGCGTCATCAGCGAACAGCATGTCTCTGATAAGGATAGTGCGGATCTTGGTTTTTGTTCTTAGGCGGGCCATGTTCAACAGCTTCCCATCACTTCTGGTATGTAGGTAGACACCTTCTATAGAGTCTTTAAATGCAAAATTCAGCATCATAGAGAAAAATATGCCGAATAGTGTAGGCGCTAGAACACAGCCCTGTTTGACTCCGCTTTTGATTGTAAAGGGTTCTGAAGTGTCCCCATCGTAGCTGACGACTCCCTGCATATTATCATGAAAGGAGGTTATAATGTTGAGCAACTGAGGTGGACATCCGATCTTCTTCAGTAACAGGAACAGGCCGCTTCTGCTTACTAAGTCAAACGCCTTGGTTAGGTCGATGAAGGCGATGTACAGCGGCATCTGCTGTTCTCTGCACTTCTCCTGGAGCTGACGCACTGAGAATATCATGTCGACAGTGGATCTCTCTTGTCGGAAGCCGCATTGTGATTCGGGGTACACGCGGTTTGCGAGAACCTGAAGACGGTTGAGGACCACGCGTGCAAAGGCTTTGCCTACAATGCTCAGCAATGAAATACCCCTGTAGTTGTTACCAACATAACCCCATGATATAATATCTATTTGGCAGTAATATTAACACATTGGTTACCAACATGGTGTGCTTCATAGAGATTTAAGAAAGGTTTTAAACCAACCTAATTTGAATAATTGGGTATTAGATGTTTTATTTTTCGTTGTAGGGTGTTATTATAATATTAAGTCAATAACAAATCACTGCGAAGACACAGCATCTTATCAATGGATGCTGGAAAGAAATAAGGATCAGCAATGACTTAAAAAAAAACCTTCTAGGAGTTAACCTTATGTAAATAATGTTTTTTTTGTTTTTGGGTATGTTCTAGTAAAAAAAAATTGTGAATTACTTGGTTAATCTGTATCACAAAATACTTCAGTTACTAGTACACATAAATTAGTTTTAGTAGCTTGCTAAAGACTGAATCAATTTATTCACAATAAAATATCTATAGAATTAAACAATTTCTCTAAAAGTATTCATCTGGTGCAACTAAAGAGGAAAGTAAAAAAAATAGTATACAGTATAAATTTGTGTGACTAGTTTGGCTTGAATCATGTCAAAGAAGACATCAGGATTCTAAAGGGAACAGAAAAAAAAACAAGAATATTGATAGGATTATAAGGATGTTATTCCTGCAATTACTAAGATTGTTAAATGTTTGGCTGAATGAGACATTTTAAACAATATATATATTTTTAGCACTTTTGGAAACAATAACATTTGAATGACTGTTTTTTAAATACAGATTAGCTTTCAAATCATCTGAGCCATTTTAAACTTAATTTGACAAATGAACATCTGATGATGCCCGTGAAAATATTGTTTGTATCTTGATCCTATGCCCTATTAAAAATAGATCAAATTTTGTAGTGCTGTCTACAATATTAGTTGCCATCGAGGAACCAAAGCAGCCATTAGTAACTAAAAACTCAGCTCACCTCATCTCAAAAATCACACAGCCACCAAATGAAGCATTTGCCAATGGTGTTTGCTAATCTTATCGTCAGAAGCTCATACAAAATCTGCAAGTATGAGTACTGAAAGAAAATTGTAACTCTACTTGACCATAGCTATGAAATTTTAAGCTACCCGAGTAAACAGTTCGAAACATACAAGTAAAGATAAATTACAACAGGAACAAAAACTCTTTGCAAATATTTAATCCATCAAAATTATGAACACATTAGAAGCAGGCATAATAAATGACTCAATTTCATACATCACTTTATCTCTGCTTTCAAACTTTGCAACCTGTCTGAACTATCTGACATTCTTTCATACATCACTTTATCTCTGCTTTCAAACTTTGCAACCTGTATTAACAATCTGACATTCTTTCATACATCACTTTATCTCTGCTTTCAAACTTTGCAACCTGTCTAAACATTGACATTCTTTCAAAATCACACAAACAATGAAATGGCCAGATTTCTTAAATATTTTTTACACTGTAAAAAAAATGTACTAAGTATTCAAGTAACAAACAGTATAACAAAATTTCAGCTTGGTCTAAGTGTCAGTGCTTTCTAAAACCTTTTAATATCGGATAAATGTTATTAAAAGCTTCATAGATCTCTTCTTTGACCTTTGCACCTGCAGAGAAAAAAAAATTATTGTTAAATCTTTATTCCATGAACATGATGGTTAAGATATACATGTATATTTGTGTACTAACTGAATGACATTTTGAGTACTAGGTATCCCAAAAATTTCCAATTCAATGTGTGTGCCTTCATGGAAATAACTCAATTTCTAATATATGGAAAACAAATCTCTTAAAAGATCTTAAAAAAAAAAAAGTAAACACTACAAATAAAACTGGAAATGACAATTCCAAAACATCATGGGTTATAAACTATAAGTGGCCGAAAAATTCCTGTGAATATTTTAATTCTGACAATTTTTTTTTTTAAATTGATAAAAGTTAGTTTTTATGTCAAGTTAATTGAAAACTATTAAGTGTATTGAAAAATAAGTATAATTCAATATACAAATTTGTTAACCTACGCTATCAAACATGATTTATTTCTGCATTAAAAAACACTGGTTTTCAGCCCAAATGGTTCTATTAACCTTTTTCAATTCAAATGCATGTATTGGCTTTGTAACAGGTGAAGCACACTAAATATATTTATCATTAATGGGGACAGACTGCCTTGATAGCTGTTGGAAAAGTTTTCTTTCATGTAGCGATGAAATAACTAGCATGTGTAGTAAACACCCTGTTATGGAATAATATGAATATTTGAAAGGAAGCAGACTAAAACACACTATGCCAGTGGGTTATCAAAATGTATGCTTTCCGTCTTCTGTTACGAACTATCTGACATTCTTTCATACATCACTTTATCTCTGCTATCAAACTTTGCAATGAAAAGTCAACATTTTCGTCAACAAAGGTTTTAGTTTTTTAAGTTTTCGATCAACTTAAAAACAACACT
>JAGDYQ010000018.1:10182623-10228844 GCA_021962125.1 Bulinus truncatus | reverse complement strand
ATGATATCACTCTGTCAAGATATCTATCAATTGTTGGTCACCGTGTAACTAATCTTCATCCAGTTGAGTATCTATCCCGCGCGTGCGCACTTTTGCGTCATCGTCCGGCAACTATTGCCTTCATTTAAATGTATCACCCAGATAAGTCTGTGGAATAATGCATCAGTCTGTCCATGTGTCTGCCTGTAAACATAACTCTCCACATTCTCCACTGGCTATCTCCCCTTTTTTCCAACGTAGCGTTTTATCTTCTGATCACACATTAAATGGAAGTAACAATCAATCATTTAAATAGATGAGTGAAACCCAATTATCGTTCACTAGGATAAAAATTTTAAAGATGAAATAAGAAGACAGACACTGAATTGTTATTGATGACTGTAACTTCATTATTAGAACTCATTATTGTTTGGGAATGATTCATCGGTCCTAGCAGATGATATAATGTTGTTTGTTGTGTCCGTAAGGACGGTTCTTTATCGAAAAAAGAGAGTGATTTTGTGTAGTTAAATGTGAGTGATTTTGTGTTAAATTGAGTGATTTTGTATGCTAAATGAGCGATTTTGCAGTTAAATGTGATTGATTTTGTAAATAAATGTGAGTGACTTTGTGTTAAATGTGATTGATTTTGTGTTTGGAGAGATTTTGTAAGCAATGTGACGATTCTTGTGTTTAAGCGATTTTGTGTTAAATTTGAGTGATTTTGAGTCAGTTTGATTTTGTGTTAAATTTGAGCGATTGTGTTTCAAGTGATTTTGTCTCATCATCGCCGCGAGTTTTTGAACTTCATTAAATCGCGAGTGTCATAGCGAGGGTTTGATAACTATCTTAAGAAGTGAAGGAAACAAAAATGTGGAGGGGAAAAAATGCCTTGATCCAAGTGCGGAAAATTTGACAACCCCACGCAGAAGGAAAGAACAGGTTACCCGGTTATGTCTACATCACAGTCACGCCTGATTAAAATACCCCTTACCTAAAGATTAGGTAAGAATTCACTCGCTGGAAGAAGTAGTACTACGCTGTACCGTGCGTAATAAACTGAAGAATTCAGAACTGGCAGAGATTTTGAATTAACGCACAGGAAATGTCACCGATAGAACTAAAGACGATCTGTAAACAGAAAAACACTGAGCCATTCTCACGTGAGAGCAACGGGGAGAATGGGTAATACGTCTGGCAATGATCGGGGCACTCGCCAGACCATCGGGCTTTGATTAGCATCCCTTTCTTTTTCAGTTTCGCGGCCGAGTAAATAGACTCAAAGCAGTAAATAAGACCTCATAACCCACCCACCTCCACATTGGATGATGGCTCCCTGCTATAATCAGTGTAGTAAATATGTAAACAAATATGGCGCCTGATAGTTTAGTAGGTTGGGGGGGGTGAGGGGGTCGGTCTGGAATCAGGTCTTTAGAAAGTCATGAGATGAGGCTTCACTCCCCCCACCCCACAAGGTCCAGGTGTTAGTGTGTATGTGCGTCTGTGTGAATTAGGTCATACACGTGCACTGTGTCCACGTTCACAGCCCTCGGGTGACCAAGGGCAGTCTCTCTCTCTCTCCCTCCTTCCTCTCCATCTCTCTCTCCCTTTCCGTCTCTCTCCCTTCCTCCGTCTCTCTCTCTCCCTTTCTGTCTCTCCCTTCCCTCCATCTCTCTCTCTCTTTCTCTCTCTCTCTCTCTCTCTCTCTAACATATAAATATATATATTTGTATTAACCCCCCCACATGTACCTTTTTTTATCTCACTGATTTTGGGATGTGGGCTCTTATTTTTGTGCGCTGTTTGTTTTTTTTCAGACATTGATTGAGACTTCTTAAATATCGATGCTCGGTCTGTATAATACACACACACACACACACTGTGTCCTACACTACCCTAACGGCCTGCCAAACGTTATACAATAAGAGAATAAAAAAAAACTGTATTTATAATTGTAAACAAACACGTCAGCGTAAATTTCGTGAAATTTTTCATATATTTTTTTATCTATTATATTTATCTAATTAGAGAGATTTGCACTTTTTCTAGACTGTCACTTAAACAGCTCAACAATATTCCCCCTCTCCTACACTCTCGTTGATTCCTCGGTTGATATGTGCGCGAGTAATTTTTTTTGCAAATATCTTCTTGAGGTTTCGAATTTCCTCAGAGAGGCCAAAAAAAATAAAAGACTAAACAAGGACGACCATGTGTCTTTGAAAGCCCTGGAGTTCATCTCCCCCTCCCTCCCCCTTCGTGCTGTGTTGTAGCCCTTGTTTGTTTACTAGATATCAACTGCTGCATGTACACGAGAAGTTATCGCTGTCGAAATGTTTATATAAACATCGATGCATTTTTTGTTTAGGTTTATAAAGAACACGACATTTTTAAAGACAGAGAGAGAGAGAGAGACAGAAAGTGAGAGAGATAGAGAGGTCTGTGAGAAATAGGATTACCGGGGGGAGGGGGCAAATATCAAATGTCCCGGATGTTTACTTGATCAAGATTTAGTTTGCTGCTCTGGGAGCGGATTTATTTACTCCCAGCCGCCTTGCTTTTTTGTTTCAACTCTGTCTGTCGACCAGAAGACAAAGAGGAGAATTACACAATCAGATGATATTACACAATCCGACGGTGCATAACAATATAACCATGTCACACAATCATCTAAACGATGTCACTATATCCATTGATGTCAGAAAATCCAATCATGTAACATAATCAATTGATGTCAAACTATCCAATCATGTCACACAGTTAATTAATGTCAAACTATCTAACAATGTCACACAATCAATAAATGTTACACTATCCAATCATTTCATGAGGAAGTACGTGGACTTCACGGTGGGGGGGGGAATCCACACACAGCTCGTTACGCTCCATCAGACAGACACTGACCAATAAATATTTACTCTTTAAAAATCACGAGAAACAAATTTTTTTAGCCCCAGTCCACTATTAGGCTTAACTGTTCAGCCCTTTTTTTTTTGGGGGGGGGGGGGTGGGGAGGAGGAATCGGATAGGGCCTAACTGCTATCAACGTGTCTGTGGTCGCACCCTGCTCCTTTCATCCGCCCACTTCGTTACCCGCTGTTTATGAGTTGATTCACTGCACGTGGAAATACATCCAATTAGTCTCACACACAAACACGACATATTTACATTCAAATTTTTTATAAAGTGATTGTTAAAACTTTATTTAGGCTGTGTTTCCATTTTGCTTCAAGAATTGGTTTTTATAAAATTTTCCCAAGTGAAGAGCTCCTGTCGACAAAATGTTAAACCAACTAGAAAGCGCATTAAAACTGGCACGTTGATTGGTTCCTGGTGAGGAGAGTTGATCATTAAACGGTTTCTACCTGCAGCTATTAAAATTGAATGTTCAAGCTGCATAACTTCATGTAAACTGTACATCATTTTTAAAAGATCCACATACATACACATACACACACACACCCACACACAGCGTAAAGTTTAGGGCGATAATCCAACTGTCAAAGCTCACTTTAAATCGAATACAAATTTTACAGAATGCGCAACTTTAAATTTAAATTGGTTTTTCAGAAAGCTGCCATATTTGTTTATTATTTTATTGTAATCAATAGTATAGTAATTAGCTATTAATGGGGGGGGGGGGGGGAATAACACAATTGGCAACATTTCATTTCAAGTCATTGGAAAAGGGCTGCTAATATAGCGACGGGCTTTCTATATAATGTATATACTCTGTGTTATGTACACGAAACATTTCCTAGCGCCCCTTTGCGAAGTTGACAATTTATTCTTGGTCGTTGCCTACACATTTTGTGCACCAGGGCGAAACAACCACACTAGTATATACAAATACAGTGGATTCCGCTTAATTGGAACACCGCTTAGTTGGGACAGCCGCTTATTTGGGACAAATCTTAAAGAAGCCAAACCAAGAAGCCAATAGTAAATTTGTATGTTTAATTGGGACAGCCGCTTAATTGGGACAAAAAGCCTCGGTCCCGATGTGTCCCAATAGAGCGGAATCGACGTGTATTTTCTGACGTAAAACTCAATTTGGAAGAGTTGAGAATGATCTCCCCCTTCCCCCCCCCCCTTTTTAAAAAAAAACAAAACTTGATAGGGTTTTCTAATGAAGTAGTCAACCTTGTGTTGGCCCTAGTGCCTGTGGCGATCTCGCGTGTTTGTGAACAACTGTCCAAACGGTCTCTTGTTCTTCCATACATTTATTTGTGTCTACAGGGCCGGCCTTACGAATTGCGGGGCCTAATTTAATGGACGCTTGCGAGGCCCCTCTTCTAATTTTTTTTACAATAACAATTATTACTATTAATGTTAAATGTAAATTGGGGGGCCCCTGCCAGGCGCGGGCCTCAATTCGGAGCAATTGGCCTAAGACCGGCCCTGTATGTCTTTCTTTCCATTGTTGTAAAAGTCCTAACAAAAAAAAATCAGTTTAACACAATTATAAATTCACCGCTAGACTGAGCCCAAAGTTCTTCAACGTGCACTGTTCCGGAATCTACTGGTTTCAGGTTTTAACAAAAAATAACTGATTTACACGTTGCTGCCAACTGTCTTCGTTTTTTTTTTCGTAGCTGCCAACTGTCTCGTGTTTTTTTTTTATTATTGTTTCGTAGCTGCTTATTCAACAAAATAAAAAAATCTAATTTATTTCTTGCAGGTTTTTGTTTTTTTTTTCGTTTGTTTTTTTTTCATTTCCTCCAGAGTCCAACTTTTTGATACATTTTTCCACACTTGAAAGTTAATAATGATCTTTATGTATATGTGTGACATTTGCTACCCCTGAACAAACCCCACTCCTCCCAACCCCCCAACCCCGCCACTTCTGTATTCCTGTGAAGTTTTTATCATCGCTAGTTGAACAAAGGTCTTGGGGGGAGGGAGGGGGGGTTGTGTGTGTGAATTTTTAGTTTTTTGTTTCGGATAATAAAAGACCAATCTGTTCAACATCTTTATACTCTTGATGTACGTATTCTTAATTTAACGGGGGAAAAAAATGTGTGTCGGGGACGAAGGGGGAGGGGAGGAGGACCGTACCCCCCTCCCCATTTCTGTAAAACAATAAAAAAAATAAAATAGCTGATAATTTATGTGTGGGGGTGGTGGAAGGGGGAGGAATAAGTTTCATAGGTTTGCGCATATTGTGTAGCTTATCTTATAGGTTCCTTGGAATTAGTGTTACAAGTACGTTGCTGCATCCACCGCCCATGATGGCTGGAAAACAATATGGCGGCCATGTTGACTGGAAAACAATATAATAAAAAAGTTGTTCATTGTGTGCGTGTGTTGGGGGGGGGGGTCATTTCAAAGGTCTTCGTATCTTGCACGTTATCAGAAATTAGCGTTGAAGATATTGTTGGGAGCTTTGGAAGATTCCATAGTTTTGTTCTGTCTGATATCAGTTTGATATCATGTTCAGTTATCACCTTTTTTTCTTTCTTTTTTTTTTTTAATGAACGATATGAAGACGTTATTTAATGTTGCCTGGTCTCATATTTCGTGGGTCAGTCTGGCCTGACCTGGAGAAACATGATGATACATTTTATCTGTTGTTTTTTAGAGCCGGTTCTAAATATCTGGGTAACCCGAGGTAGTCGACTTGACATGAGACGAGAACGGGGTGTTGGAGGGGCGCTAAAGGAGAAATCAGGGCCAGAAGAGGCCTCCCCTGGGCTGGCGTCAAAGTAAGTGCAACGTCAACGCTCCCACTATGTACGCCCCGGGGGAGGGGGCACTGAATGCTTTTTTTAAAATTGTTTACGTTTGGCCATTATTTTGAGTAGCGTCATACATGGTTTAGTTTATGTACTGGACCGGCTTAATGGGACACGGGGGGCCCCATACATGGAGAGGGTTATTGTTCAAATATTTTCTACCAAAGTAGCACAAAAGCCTACAAAAAAATAGCGCTAACATTTTTGGGCCCTTTTTAATATTGGAAATAATCTATAGCTTTGCACACAACCTTTTGTAGCACACAACCTTTTGTAGCACATAGCCTTAAAAAGTAGCGAGTGTGCGAAAAGTAAATGACATACTTTTTGTAATGTACATATCGTAATAAATAGACATTCTTGGGTATCACCATGGGGGCCCTTAAAATTGATCCTACGTTGTGTCCCCCCCACACACACACAAATGCTACTACTCTTATCAAGCTAGCCCTGTTTGTGCGTATCAAGTTATCATGATGAGACAGACATGATGAGACAGACTTACATACAGATAAACAGATATGCACATGTGTTGTCTATACTACAGCCAGACCAATGTCGCAAGCAACATGTTAACCCCCCCCCCCCCCGCCATCATTTTTTATTTCATCAATGTGCCGACACTGGAGATGTGCAGGGGGTATTCTTGGTCCATTGATGTGAAATCGGTCACTGCAGCGTGGATGGGGGCTGGGGGGGGCACCTTTTGAATTTTAATTTTTTCAGCTGTACCCCGATTTCCGTCACCTACTGTCGGTCATGTGCAACGCCCCCCAAAGTATGTTCTACCCGCCGTATACATATATAACAATATTTCAGGGTCGGCTGTGCACAAGAGTTTGATGAGCCCCCTCCCCCCTCACACACAAAATATACAGCAGAGATACGCACCATAATTTATTAAACAAAATGTAATAATGAAATGATAGAATGAAAAAAAAACGCATTAAATTGGAGCCACATAATGCTCAATAAAGAGCCGCATGCGTCTGTAAGAGCCACATTTGGCCACCTTTGTAATTCATTGTGCGGTGTATATCTTTACAAGCTTCACATAAACTTCTACCTCTTATCTCTCCCTGTAGACCCACCCCCCGGGGTAACAAACTTTACCACCACCCCCACCATCATCTCTCATGTGCTTTGTAACCGAATTACCTCTTCCCCCTCCCCCCAACCCGCGCCCCCCCCCCACTATTCTTGTGAATCCAGCGCCACATTTGTTGGCGTTGTCCGGAACATTTTATCACTTATTGCTTTAATCTAAATCTGTAAAGGTTGCAGACGACACATTGCATGTATCAGATACATACATTTCTCTTAGCCCTCTTTGATCCTCGGTTGTTTCCCTTTATCTCGCCTTTTTTTTTTGTTTGCTTGGATATGTGCATAATTTTTTTTTTTTCAAAGCGTTCTGTCGTCTGCTTGTTTTCTGATGTCATTATATCATCAGATCATTGAAATTATTTTCTTTTTAAACTTAAATGGAAAAATTATTGTTTATTGCGGTTTTGTTTTTACAATTATTGTTTTTTTTTTAAGATTTCGCGCTGAAAATTGGGCTCAGTCTGTTAAATCAATGTTTTTTTTTCAGTCAAAATATTTTTTTTAAATTTGGATTCCCACTCTCTACAAACAAACTGACCTTTCACGTCCGCTTCCTTCTGAACTACATAATGGTGTCATGACATTGCAAGTTCTTTGAACAAAATGAAATATAAGACTCTACAATCGCTCGCCATTCAATAACTTTTGCACCAGCGCATGGAAAAAAAAAGATAGAAAAACTAATTGCATTCGATTGGCTAGTTAGATTCACCGTTTTACCTCCAATTTTTCGAATGCGCAATTAGATATTGACTGTGAGCAACTTTTTGAAAGATGCATTCTTGTGTGCGCGATTCAGCGATATATTGCGTAACAAAAGTGCGCTCTATTGTAGTGAATGTGTGCTCTGTGATTTAGTGTGTGTGAGCACTCACAGCTCAGAGGCAACACCGCCAGTAGTTAGTTTATAGAGGCAACACCGCCTGTTGTTAGTTTATAGAGGCAACACCGCCTGTTGTTAGTTTATAGAGGCAACACCGCCTGTTGTTAGTTTATAGAGGCAACACCTCCTGTTGTTAGTTTATAGAGGCAACACCGCCTGTTGTTAGTTTATAGAGATTGTGGGTAATTTGTGAACACTTTCTTAGTCTGAGACTTACCGCCGCTGACCAGAACATGTTAGCATTAAGTACACGTGTCACAGTGCATTCACATCCCTGACTAAATCATGCTGCCACATAATCCAGGTGGCTTGATTCTCTAGGGCGGTCAAGGGCGAACTGCGGCCCCACCAGACATTCTCGAATCCGGTCAGCCAGTCGTTCCCTAACCAGATGGCCGAATCGCCCAGTACTTGGCATGGGCGTGTACAACTTAACTTGGTGGGGGGTCATTTCAGAACTAAAAAAAAAAACAAAAACTAAACTATATAGATATATGCTACACCAGGCATCGGCAAACTACTGCCTCGCGGGCTAAAACCGGCCGGGCAGACAGTATTATCCGGCCGGCCACTCGTCTCCGATTGCAGCACATCATCACTAGCCTTTTTATGGATTCTACATTTAATTTAAATTAGGTCACGTCATCACACCATGAATCCGCCAATCAAATTTACGAACCCAGTGTCACCCTGGCCCTAGAGAGTCCACCCGCACTCTAAATAAACGAGTGATCGTGCTATGTCTTATGGCATTAGCTAGCATGTTATTCAATACCGCCGTGTCATGAATTTAGCATGTCATTCAATACCGCCGTGTCATGAATTTAGCTAGCATGTCATTCAATACCGCCGTATTATCTTTTAAACAAAACAAAAAAGAAATAGCGTGTCACATTGCGTTACGCCAAAATACATATATAACAATACGACACCACAAAATGTCGGAAAGTCTGATGTAAGACCAGGGGAGGTAAGTTTCAGTACACTCAAGATGGGTTACTCTATTATATTTATCTCGGTTTTTGATATATAAATAATAATTATTTTTTATGTGTATGTTTTTTTTTTTGCCTGCTCGTCTGTCCCCATTCATATGTGTAGGTATATGGTGTCTGCATTACATATTCATTACATGTATAACAATGTCAAGCCGTGAAATGTCTCTCGACTCTGATGACACTTCAGACCGCGAGCATGATGACGAGAGCTTCAAGTTTCACTCAGTCCTTCATAATTCAATCACTGAGTGTGAAATATATTCTGCAATGTATATATATATATATATGTATATATATATATATATATATATATATATATATTATCATCTGTATTATTTTCGCCCCGCCCACCCCCTTCCCTCATCCCCATTGTCTGGGAAAATAATGTTATCATCTTTACTGTCATTATTTTTATGATTATCATGACATGTATTAGACAAAAACAAAAACATGACACCCCAGACTTAGAGAATCGCGTCACTCGACACCAAGTACGTTTTAATCGCACCGGTGTGCAAATCATTCAGTTTTTTTTTTTTCATCGTCTGAAGCTTCATTACCTCCGGTGTAGGAATATTCCTGTCGTCCTTGATATAGTCAGCACTATTTATTTACTAGCTGTACCCTGCAGAACCTTTGCATAGAGTTATATCCCCTTAGGTTTGATCGGTAGGCTAGGTTATTTTTGGTTTCGGTCAGATCCGATTTTTTCATGATTTGTATTACTATTGTTTACGTTTGACGATTTTAAACTGGAATGCTGTTGTATTAATTCTTTACTTTCTCTTTAACGCAGAACCCACACCGCTATTATTTATATCGATTTTTTTAATACTCGGCGCTTATTCAAACACAATATACGTCTTATACAGCAAGGCCACCATGAGAACAAAGCCAAACATTGTGCCAGCCCCCCCCCCGGCTCGCGATCTACACCCCCCACCCCCCACTTTTCCGTTCGTGCACACCTATGACGGTCACGTTTTAATTTCAATCCGACCCTTTCTGTCAAATTTAAAAACAACCGTTGTGGTTCAAAAAGTTTGCACACCCCAGTGCTAGCTAATGGTTGGACAAACTGCGACCCGTTAGGTTGTTTGATCTGGCCCGCGCTCCACTTACGCCACCAGGAGGGCTCCAGCATCGTCCATTGCTTACCGTTTCATATCAAACAACCCCGTACGTCTGCTATTCGTCCGGTCCTACTGTCAAATTTGAGAACCCATTGTGCTCCACGATTTTTTTTTAAAGTTTTAGCCCGCCCCTGCTCTAGCCTGACAATCCCCTCACGAGTGCTGTAGAGGATCCCCCCTCCCCTCTACCAGTCCAAATTTGAATAAACGTTCACACTGTAACGTGAGATGACGACACTGCAGGAGGTGGCACGCGCTCCATGCTATAATTAGATTTCGCACTCGCTATTTCCGTCCATCGCCGCTATTCTTACATCCAGGAAGTAGTCATCATGAAAATCGGACATGGCACCTTGTGCTCGGCTTTATTTTTAGTTTTTACTGGATTATCGATTCTAATCGTCATGATGTATTCTGACATGTGTGGATGACATGTCATAATAAGTGACTCTTTTCATCGTCATGATGTATTGTGGCATTTAAAGATATCATATTGAGTGATTGACGCTTATCTTAGCCGTTATATGACGTGACATTCCACTTGGCCTCTTGATGACGATTATCTTCGTCATGTCATTTGTTGATGACGTAAATAATTACCCAGAAATAGTTCTAATGTCTAGACAGAGCTTGATGGAAATACTTGGAGATCGCAAAATAAGCCCCAATAGCAAAATATCTTGATGACTGAAAAAAATTCTAAAACTTTCTAATTATAAAAATTATCTAGCTTGGCAGCACTTATATATATATATATATATATATATATATATATATATATATATATATATATATATATATATATATATATGGTATCTATTGTGTTGTTGTTGTCGAGGTGTTGTTTTTATTATTATGAAAATTGAGTTCTTGATTTGAGTTTTTGTTGTGATTCTATGGAGATCAGTTTTCATAGACACTTCACGTGGTTTGAGTAAAATATTTAAAAAAATGAAAATTTTAATGGATTTCAGATATTAATGTCAGCATTTAAAAATATGGCGTACAATGTATTCATTGTCACATGCTGGACTGTATTGGAATAAGTTCAATGTATTCACAGACATACATGTTTATGTCAATGTATTCACAGACATACATGTTTATGTCAATGTATTCACAGACATACGTGTTTATGTCAATGTATTCACAGACTTACGTGTTTATGTCAATGTATTCACAGACATTCGTGTTTATGTCAATGTATTCACAGACATACGTGTTTATGTCAATGTATTCACAGACATACGTGTTTATGTCAATGTATTCACAGACATACATGTTTATGTCAATGTATTCACAGACATACGTGTTTATGTCAATGTATTCACAGACATTCGTGTTTATGTCAATATATTCACAGACATACGTGTTTATGTCAATGTATTCACAGACATACGTGTTTATGTCAATGTATTCACAGACATACGTGTTTATGTCAATGTATTCACAGACATACATGTTTATGTCAATGTATTCACAGACACACATGTTTATGTCAATGTATTCACAGATATACATGTTTATGTCAATGTAGTCGGAGTGGCGTCATACTATAGGAAGAGCCACGTGTGGCGGAGTGGCGTCTTACTATAGGAAGAGCCACGTGTGGCGGAGTGGCGTCTTACTATAGGAAGAGCCACGTGTAGCGGAGAGGCGCCAAAATTAAGAAAAACCCATATCTTGTAATATAATTTACAGAACTGCACTAAACTTATTGTGGCTGAAATTCAAAGGAGCCAGTGATAGATTGATTGATTGATTGAAAGGTACAACAAGCGTTGCCAATGAAACACCTGTGTCACAGTAAAGTTGAAAAAAAAATACTTCAGGTGAGCAGTGAGTGAGTTTGAAATGTAATGGAGTAGAGAATACGAGCCTCCGACTCGGATCGTCAAACTCTTCTGACTCTGACAAATGAATCCTTCCGATTCAAACCATAACGTCCCACGGGAAAGATTTTTCAACAATTTATTCAATCTCATCTGTGACCTCCACCCCCCTCCCACCACACACACACGCACCCCCCACCCCCCCCCTCCACCTTTACATTCTCAAGTTACACAAGAATGGGTTTTTTTTTTTTTCAAATATAAAATTGCGCTGCTTGGTTAAACAGATAGCAGACGTCTGCCGATCTTCGCTGGTCCCTCCCCCCCCCCTTTCCTCTTCCACCCATCCCCACTTTAAAAAAAGAAACTTAAAGCATACACATATTTAGTTCTTATAATGCATACCTTCACTGACCTAAATAGTCAGACTGTGCAGGTATGAGATGGGAGGGGAAAAAAAGAAAAATTTCCTCGTCTCTTGCTATGAATCAAATGATGGTAGAGCAAGTTAAAAGAACTGTAAGGTGGGATATTGGGGAGGGGGGGGGAGAGATATCCAAGTCTGGATCTCAGGCCTACCCCACCCCCTCCCTCCCTCCTACGTCCTCATTCTTTTATGTGTTATATTTCTCGTCTTCCTTTTTTTTTTTTAATTTTTTTTTTTTTTTAAATCGAGTACGTATCGTCTTACAAGTTAACATCGACCAGCAGACGACAAGTTTTGATTTGGGCGGCCATTGCCGCGCTAATCTATTAAGACCTCCGGATCTACTAAAATATGAATGAACTGGGGGGAAGGGAGGGGGGGAGGAATCCATCGTCACTGGCACGCAAAACTTGTGTTCCCCGCCCCCCCCCCCCTTTTTTTTTTTTTGAACACAAGCCTCGATAGATTTTGGAAGGTTATCAAAATATGTTGTCGCCTTCTGATTTTGTTAATAAGGGAAGTGGGGGGTGGAAGAAGATTGTAGTTGTTTGTGGCGTAACTAGCCATTGCGGCGCCCGTCCGCCATCTCACTATGCCGCTGGTGGGGTGTGTCCATCGCCATTTGGTCAGCTGTCGTTTTGTTTGTGTGCTGCACCCGCTCTATATGGACTGGACGTAACTGTCCTGGCTGAAAGATTCGAACCGGTGCTCCCAGCCACGTTCTCACTTCTTTCCCCTCGACACTGCCTACTTTTCTTGAAACCGGTTTAACCAGGTTTTTTATTATTTTTTTTTCTGAAGTCGCATCTTCTACTCTTAGACCGCACCGTCAACGACACAGTTTAAGAACCAGTGATCTAGATATCATCATTCTACCCATTCCTCCCTTCTTCAGGCTCGGTATGCGAGACGAGATTGAGGAACATTTTTAGTTTAAAAAAAATGAGTTTTCGGTTGCGATGTGAATGAAGTAAGGGGGAAGGAGGGGGGGGGTGTGTGCTGAGGGTAGGGGCGAACAACAGTTGTGTGTTAGGGTGGTGGGTAGGTAGCCAGTGACAGATGGGACATAACGGGGTTGGTAGATAGTTGATGATAGATGGGACATAACTGCAGTAATTATGACGATTTTCCTTTATAATTTCTGGACTGAGCTCTGATCGAGTTGACTATTTTTAAAAAGTAATAATATTCACACGAGTATGTCTTGCTCGTTAAATGTTAGCCAAGCCTTTCATACAGATGTGCAAACTGGGCCAACAGTGACCGACCAGCCTAGGATTAAGGATTCGGGAAAATTCTGTGATTTCCCCCCCCCTACTGCCCCCCGGGTGGGAGTGAAGACAACGACTAAATATGACAAGTCTATGTATGTGAAGTGAGTGACGCAGTAGAAACTCAGCTATGTATACCTCCGCCCTATTGTCACACCCCCGCCCCCTTCCCCCCTTTTCGAAATCCCAAATTTTTTTTTACTTCCGTAACATTCAAATAACACAAGGGATAGAAGAAAAAAAAGGAGGGGTCAGGTTTGAGTCAATTGATGCTCGGTTGGTTTAGTCTCGTGCTGTCGTCTTGAAACTTACTCGCGGTTTGTCTAGTGCAGTGTTTCCCCCTTTTTTTTAAAAAAAAATATTTTGGAATGCTGATTTATCGAAAAGTAATTTTTTTAAAAAATGGCTTGCCTATAGTTTTTGTTAACCGTGCATGCCTGCCCCCCCCCCGGCTGGGGTACTACCACTTTTTGGGAAACACTGGTCTGGTGTGACTACTGCTGCACAGACGGGTGCTAAATTAAATGGCTGCACAACCTACACAGACGAGAGAGATCGGGGGTTCTCACAGTGTGCGCTCTTCTTTTATTACACACTAGAGATGCCGCTGTTGTTCAATTGTATATAGTGGCGTACTAGGCTGGGGGGGGGGGTCGCGGTGGTATTTCGCCTCTGCCCCGGGGTAGGGGCTGGCGTTGTTACCACCTTATAATATTTTGGCTTGGGATTGGGGGGTCTCATTTTGTGAGTCAGCCCCGTTCTCCCTCGTTATATTTGTTTCTCGTTCTCCCTCGTTATATTTGTTTCCCGTTCTCCCTCGTTATATTTGTTTCCCGTTCTCCCTCGTTATATTTGTTTCCCGTTCTCCCTCGTTATATTTGTTTCCCGTTCTCCCTCGTTATATTTGTTTCCCGTTCTCCCTCGTTATATTTGTTTCCCGTTCTACCTCGTTATATTTGTTTCCCTTTCTCCCTCGTTATATTTGTTTCCCGTTCTCCCTCGTTATATTTGTTTCCCGTTCTCCCTCGTTATATTTGTTTCGCTGCAAAAATTTAGTTTGAATCAGGCCATATGAGCCCTCTGTCGCTAAAGTCGATTAGGGACCCCAGAATTCTTGGCTGCGGTCCTGCTGCACTCATATTTAAGGTTACAACTTTTTTTTCATTGGTTGGCATTTTTGTTGTTTGTTGTATTCTCGGTGTCAGTGTATGTAACTTGATGACATGATTTTAGGGGGTGAAATACGGAATATTCATAAGATAGACACCATGTGGGTGTGTCGCATTAGATTACAGTTGATGAATAATTCTAAATGTTCATTCTTTTTTTTTTATATGAACTTTATATAAATGATCTTTTTTTTATAAACAAAGCCACGGCTGCATTAAGCGCCCCCTCTCTCTCTTTCTCTCTCTTTCTCTCTCTCTCTCACCACTCCCTCTATCTCACTATGTATCTGTCTCCCGTTACCTATCTCTCACCCCCCCTCTCTCTCTCTATCAACTAAATACCTAACATTTCCTCTCCCTATCTATATCTTAATATATATATATATATATATATATATATATATATATATCTTTCTCTCACTCTCTCTCTCTTATCTCTCTCTCTCTCTCTCTCTCTCTCTTTATCATTTTCATTCTCTCCTACTACATACTCTCTTCATTTTCTCTCTGTGACAAAAAGATTTTTTTTTTAAATGTCACAACTCCACCCACAAATTAAAAGCGCCGCGACATTTGCCATCCCCCCCCCCCTCGTTTATTGCATGAGACACTCGGCCTCCAGCTCGGGCAATGTAATACAGCAGTGACAAGATTAACGAGAGACTCAACACGGTCATACTAAGTAGGTGAAAGTCTAACCGCCCTATTCCCCCCCCCCAACCCTCATTCCCTACGCCCACCCACTCTTATTAAAGTTTTCTTTTTTTTTCCCTCAAAGGACTCAAACCCCCCCTCCTGTCAGTCAAAGGTTGAGAAGAAGTCGCGGCCTAGTGTTACAATTAAAGATATCCGTCATTGTCGACGCTTCTAAAACTGTTAGCATTGCGTTATGTTTCGGATTGAACAAATGGGGCCCTATATTACCGTGCATGATTCAATGATCGAATGTAGACCCCCCCCCTCCAACGCCCTGTCTAGAATATTAAGACATTGTGTACAATCTACCTATTAAGCTCCTCTGTTACCTGTCTCTACAGGTGAACATTTTATTGACATGTTGTTTCGTTGTCACACCGGAGACTAAAAAAAAAAATAGAAATTAATTGATTTACTTAACTATCTGTGTGGGGAGTGGGTGGGGTTGTAAATATGATCGCATAATGAGCTCGCCTAATTCATACGTACACAATTGAAATATAATCCTTTAACTGTGGGAGCGCGGGGAGGGGGAAGGGGGCGTGGTCCATATCTCCGAATGGACCCTGGGGATTGCTATTTTTAGAGCATTTTCGAAAAAAAAATGCTCTATTGTCCCCGTTTTGTCTGTCTGTCTGTCTGTCTGTCTGTCCGTCCGTCCGTCCGTCCGTCATCACCCTAGATCTCAACAACCATAAGTCCTAGACCCATGATGTATATATCATTTTGTAGGTCTTGTCCTGCCAAGAAATGACTTTTTTCCATTTCGCGATCTGACCTCTGAGGGCCGTAAAAGGGGGCTTATAAAGTACCGTTTTTTACTATATAAGCTATATTAACAAAGGGAGCGCCTAGATCTCAGCAATGTCATAAGTCCTAGACCATGATGTATATATCATTTTGTAAGATGTCTTGGCCTGCAAAGTGTACATCAAAAGTTTATTTCGTGATCTAACCTCTGAGGGCCGTAAAGGGGGCTTATAAAGTACCGTTTTTTACTATATAAGCTATATTAACAATGGACCGCCCTATATCTCAGCAACCATAAGTCCTAGACCCATGATGTATATATCATTGTGTAGGTCTTGGCCTGCCAAGTGTACATCAAAAGTCCATTTTGCGATTTGACCTCTCAGGGCCAAAATATAAGAGTTTTTTATGTACCGTTTTGCTTATATTTTAAATATAAATAATAAAAGCTAATCAAAGGGGCGTAATCATTATTTATTTTTGTAACAGTTATTCAACATGACTTACTTCCCGTACTTTATATAAAACAACAATTGACGGAGTTTTCGGACAATTGAATTTGTAAACATATCCAAAATTTACAAATATTTACTGAAAGATAGCATACGTACTGATACATAATACGAAAATGCGCTAACACGTCCTGTGTCCAGAATGGAACAGGCTTAATTGCTTGTTTTTTCTTCGCCCTAACCGGTTGGGCTACGCTCTCCCTTCCACCCTCCCATTCTATGGCGCCCATATCTGTGTGCCCATATCACCTGCTGCCCACCTAACATCGTACCTGTGTGATATAACAATTGTAGATGTGTATTCTAATTGTACACATCTCTCAGCGAGCGGACGGAAACACACACACACACACTACAAATAATACAGAACTAACAATCCCAGGTATAGTTCATTATATCAGTGTAATATACTTTGGCCACTGCACGGCTTCCTGTGACCGCCCCCCTCCCCTCTATGGTAACTGTTGAACCTGCTCCCACCACCGACGACGACGACAAAGACGTCTCTAGAATGTCACCCCCCCCCCAGATGGGCCAGCTTTACACGTGCCCGTGTGTCGTCCCGTGTGTGTGTGTGTGTCTAAGTGGAGAATAATGTCATCTCAGCATACACACACACACGCACACTATTTAACGCCTACTGTTGCCATTTCTAAAAATAGTACTTTCGTTTGGGTGGTTTTTTTTTTTAAGTTTAAGCCACTTTCTTTTTTTTTTTACCCACTAAAAGTTTTTAAACAGTTCAGGAATGGCTGGAATTCTTGAAATGGATGGCTTGACATGTGGGAGAAGAAGAGTTAAACTTTTAATTTGTCTTGGGGGGGGGGGGGGTGGAGGAAGGGTTATGGAAGGGGTAGAGAGACATTGTTCATTTAAACCCTCGCTCTGTGTTCACCGTGTACACGGATGACACATTGGACATCGCGAGGGAAGGAAACTTGTCAGCACCTCCCGCTAGGAGAGAATTAATGTCCCCGGACCACATTAACACTGTCCCCCCTCCCCCTACCTACTCACCCATCCCCCGAATAGACTTAACATGCTTTTTTATGAAATGATCCAATCCCTCTCTCCCTCTCATGATAGTCACTCACGGGGGAAAATGGCTGCTCACGTTCACTTTTTCTGACTTACAGAGCCATCGTAAATTTTTGGGCCGTGCATGTTATTTCTATTTCTTCCCAGTTCCGGTGTCACTGGTAGCTGTAATCATACCTGCCCTCCTCTCTCTCTCTCTCTCTCTCTTTCACTCTCTCTTTCTCCCCCCTCTCTCTCTCCCTCCCTCTCTCTCTCTGTATAATATATATTTATATATATATATATAAAGGTGAGTTGAGAGGGGGTCGGGATATCGGGTGGGATGGGAGTGTTCGAGACTGAGAGGAACTTGTCTGGGAGGGAGGAGGAAAGAAGCTGGTGGAGTGGCATCAAATATTTGCCCTCTGCGTGTGGGAGTATTTCCCCCCTCCCCATCTCCCCCACCCCTCAGACTCTACCAGCCTGAGTGTCAGCAACAGGCTGCAGTTATTTTGAGAAGATGGCTTTAAGTACATCGGTATCTCGATCAACAACAAACGACAAGCAACAACATCTAAGTAAACAACTTGTAGTTAACATTTTCATTTATTTTTAAACATCCTCCGGTCTATAACAGGGGTGGCCCACGCACGTGGTTAATGAAGGCTCCCACCGAGGTACAAAAATACTTTCAATAGACGCCCCGTGGTACAAAAAATACAATGCACATAGATTGACCACCGCTAAACTTGTGTGTTTCGTTTTCAAGTGGACACCGGAATGACCACTCCTATACCAGTGTGTATGTGTCGATGTTATACTAATGTGGATATGTGTTTCAAGATCATAACACATTTAATGTGACAAATTGCATAGGGTGTGTGGTAAATGCCCCCCTCTCCCCCTTCGGGCCAAGCCTTTCACCTACATGAACTGACGTCTAGGTATTTCGAACCCATAACCTAACATCGCATATATAGCCTATGCTCTCAACCGAGCCAATCTTCAAACTGCGAGCTTCGAACAGAGGGCTTTTAAAATAAATCCACACAGAAAATTATTTCACTTCCGCCTTGCTTTATTTTTTATTAATGGCATTACCCAATGTATTCTCAGTAGGTGAATGATTATGAATATTATGATCAAAACGTCAGATTATTGTAATGATTTTCTTACAAAAAGGTGAACATCGCTGGCTCTGGGGCGTTCGTTTGGTTCATTACCTTTAGTGGAATGGTTTGATCCAACCGATTCAACTCATTTCAAATGACTTACATTCGCCGTTGTAATAAAAAAAAAAATTCCATTACAAGGAGAAGCATTCATTTACCGGACGGTTTAAAACGTGTAGGAGGGGCAGGCGAGGGCTGTAATGGTGGTAAAAATAAAAGATACAAAGAAACTTTATGTAAACAGAGTTATAAAAAAAAAATAATTTATAAGAACAACGTGTCTCTTTCAACTTTTATTCATGCATTTATCCGGGGCATTTTGGCCGAGTTACAAATTTCAAACGAATTAATTCGTCGCTCGCTCGCCGGGTGGAAGTTTTTATGTGGCTCATTCACTTTTGAAGAAAGGTTAATTAAAAACATGAACGGGAAACTTTGTTTTTTTTTACTCCTGTGTTGCTGTGTATCAAACACACGCGCACGCATGCGCATGTACAAAAACTCACACACACGTACATTTAGGCGCGCATGTTTCCGGGTCATGTGAAATAGTAAGTTGGTCCTTATGTCAGCGTTTTCCTGTTTGTCTGTTTGTAGTTCATGTTATTTTTAATCAAATATCATTTGGTTGAGTCAGGGGTAAAACTAGAAGCAAAAACCTATCGGCATTGGCCATTGAATATTTGAAGACAGTCAATGAAGACGAAGGCTTAGGTGATGGTTCAAAGGTTTAAATTATTACTGATTCCAATTTATTTACCGATTTTTCTCGGATTCGATTTTCTGGCTGCGATATGTAGAACCGACAGACTCAATGGGATACTCGAAAATAGGATAGGTTGGAGTGGGGGGGGGGCGGCAAATGAGTCGGGTGTGATTTCCCCCACACCTAAATCAATGCTCCGGCTGTACCCCGTGTCTTTCACCCTCCTTCATACACTTTATCTGTTTATATATCATATACATTTATGTTTATATATCATATACTGCACATTTATTCTGTTTATATATCATATACATTTATAATGTTTATATATCATATACTGCACATTTATTCTGTTTATATATCATATACTGTACATTTTTTCTGTTTATATATCATATACATTTATAATGTTTATCAGTGACTCGAACCCACGGCCTGCTTCATTCTGGTGCAATTCACAGTCCGAACGGAATTATGTTTTTTTTTTTAATGTGTTTAATTGAAAACATGGCTGTGTAAACATAACAGTCTGCTGTTTCGACATTTCTAAGAATGTTGGTTTTTTTTTTTTAAATAATCGACAACAGTATGAAACCAAATACCCATATATGGGCATGAAATTGCGGAAGGGTGTAAGGGCGGAAAGAATTTCTCTAAGCTCGGTGATCATGAACAGATAACAGCAGGGGAGCAGACATCTTGAAATTAGTCCAATTAACGGCTGGGTAAAGTAGGTCATTGGGTCAGGAGTAGAAATGGTTGAATCTTTTTTTTTACGTTGTTCCGATCACCCCGCCCCTCACACCACCCCCACCCCATTCAATCGCCTTCTTGTGAAAGAAAAAAAGTTTATCTGGAGGAAAATCTGACGTAAAGAGAGGTTGTTGTATGTAGGGTTGACGTAAAGACAGGTTGTTGTATGTTGGGTTGACGTAAAGACAGGTTGTTGTATGTAGGGTTAGGGTTCGAAGCATAGAAACACTTGGGTTTTCTTTTTAATTTTTAAAACACGGTCCACTCTTTTTGAATTCAGTTTTTTGTCCAGTTGTGACATGGTAAGTATTTATTATTTATTGTTGGAGTTCTCTCTCTCTCTCTCTCTCTCTCTTTCTCTCTTTCTCTCCCTCCCCCCTCCCCAATCAGTAGATACAATATCGGGTGCTGCAACCGTATCATGTGGTCCGCACACTGGGCAAGCGACTAGCATTGTGGTCCTCAAAGCAATGGTCAACAAGACATGGGTCAGCAGCATGCCAAAGGGAGAGCGGTCAGGACGCCGACTGTACACCTAATAATGACCAACAAGATAGTGTCAGCATGGTAGTGGCCCGTAAAGGGTGGTCAGCTCAGTATTTATGAGCCACCCAATGCGTATCCAGGTCATCCACCCTGCCCACCCCGCCTATATTATTCAAGTAACCGTCGTGATCTGTTATTGAATCTGGAACAATCTATTCTTAGGGTGAGCAAACCTTTTGAGCCGTAGTTTGCTCATGTCTGATCTAGACCGCCAGACAGGCTAATAATGGACATGGAAGACTAAAGCAGGTGAGACACAGGTGTAATGGCTATGCAATCTGCTGATATAGTAGAATCTCTGACACAGTCATTCCCTGGGAATTTTATGTGGAATAATAAGTATTTTTATTGTAAGCCCTCGTTCCCTATACCATTGAAATGTGTATTTTGAACGCTAAAATACGTGTACAATGTACATATATATTTGTAGTTGCGTAGTATTAACATATGTCCCTATTGTATAATATTTTGCGACTGTATTAGTCCGCGCTTTTCATCTGTCTCTGTATCTGTCTAGCAAACTATCTGTATCGGTATATCAAACTATATGTCTGTATCTGTCTAGAAAACTGTCTGTATCTGTCTAGCAAACTATCTGTGTCTATATCTGTCCAGCCAAATATCTGTGCCTGTATCTGTCCAGCAAACTATATGTGCCTGTATCTGTCCAGCAAACTATATGTGCCTGTATCTGTCCTTCAAACTATCTGTATCTGTCCAGCAAACTATCTGTCTCTGTATCTGTCCAGCAAACTATCTGTCTCTGTATCTGTCCAGCAAACTATCTGTCTCTGTATCTGTCCAGCAAACTATCTGTCTCTGTCTAGCAAACTATCTATCTGAAAGTATATTTGAAGATTGTTCATCTAATTGATGTCCATTGTTTTCGAACCCACATCGCCTATATTCCTCTCATTGACCTACTTTCTGGCCAAGCCGTTCAGTTCCGTCTCGGTCCATGTGCTGATAACAACAGGAGGGAGGGGGTGTATTTACCAACTAAACTCGAATACAGAATTAACTACGTCGCTATTCTATTATTTTTTTTTTGCGTCGGAGACAAAAAAAGATTTTTGAAAGTGTCCCGCGGGTGAAGTCACTTCAACCCCCACCCCCCACCACCCCCCACTAACCCAGTTTGGGAACTCTTGGTCCAAAGTATCAGACAACTTCAGATTTGGTAGTCGCAGTGTAATGGGGAGGGGGGGGGAGTGGACTTCGCCTAGTTTATCTCTCCCTTAGTGCGGCTCTGACCCCCCCCCCCCGCTCTTTCTCTGGAACACTTATGCCCCCCCCCCTTTTTTTTTGGTTACATTTTTACCTCACTACACTAGGACACCGTGACCTAACCATCTCAACTACACTCGCCAACAAGCCAGTAATAAATAAACGAAGCAAACACGAGGGCTGTCTGTCTTCTAAACCACGTGATCACATTGGCCCTTTTTTTTAATATTTTTTTTAATATTTTTTTTTTTACTTTTTTTTGTGCTTCCCCTCTAACATTAAAAAAAAAACCACAAAAATTTCCACGGATACTCTGTTCCAGAAATTGCGTTATTCCCCTCCCCTCTCAACCTCACCTGTTTATGACTTCCTCAATTTATTTTTTATTTGATTTATTTTTTTGTATAGTTATTTTGAGAGTCACCTGGGTTTTTTTTTCATCGAAATTTTGGGGTTTTTTTTTTGTTTTATGTTAGGAACTCTTGTATTCAAAAAGAATAAATAGATCTAAGGATGGGTCTGTGGTTTTTTTTAAAATTCAGGCGCGGGCAGATGTCACATAGATGGCTCACAATTACTAAATGACGATAATGGCATTTTATGTGGCATTAAAACTCATAGGTGAAAGAGTGTGTACAAAATACACCGCATTCTTTTAACTTTGGTGAGAACGTTTTTTGAAGTCAATGGGAGGTAATCGATAAAAGAACCCGATCTTGGCACAGTTAAATCCCCTGATAATTGCTGCTATGTATATATCATTGCAAGACGGCGCTCGACCGTCCACCCGGGTTCGATATCTGTTGGTAATGAAGGGAATTTTTCAAGTCATGGTGAAAGTTCCATGCGTGTCTCCCGTACTGCCTCTGTGGCCATGTAGCTAACTACCAGCTACGATTGGGTTGAAATATATTTAGTCGATTTTTTTAAACGAGTTGATATTTTCCCCTCCAAATGCTAACCCCTAGCACCCAGTAATTTACCGTTGGCTATGTGCGACCAAAAAATATTGGCCGTGCTTTTTTGGCTGGAAATTTACAAGTTTGTGCGGGATATAACGGAAATTAATAAATGGAAACGTTCTGCCAGCTTCATTGAGCATGTCTGTCAATAAAATATTTCAAGTTGCTCCTCCATACGTAACAAGGACATGGTTTCTCACTTTTCGTCCAGGTTTTTTAATATCTTCATCTTGTAAACCTATTTTTCGATGCCAGGTTGGCCTTTTCATATTTATTCTTATCTTATCCGAATATTTATACATTTAATATATATATATATATATATATATATATATATATATATATTAAAAAAAAAAGCAACAACTGAAATTCAATTAGAATGTTCTGGAAAAGGGAAGGTACTAAAATATATATGAAACTGGCCAACATAATAACATAAGAATGTTCTTACAAGATAAATGCCAGATTGCTTTTTTATCGTATTTTATGTTGATGGTTTTTTTTTTGCGCGCCAGGAGGTGTGATTTATGACAGTGCAAATATGTGCACGGTGTTTAGTTTTTGTCTGAGTGAGAAATATGTTTTTTTATGTTGTTTGCTGCGGACTTGGACATAAAAGTGTGTGTAAGAAATGAAATTGGGGGAGGGGGGTGGTGGTAATAAATGAGAAATGTTTAGTGTAACTCTTCAAAAGATGAAAAGAACAAAAACAACTTGGTCACAAATAAAACAGAAATATGTTTATTATAATAATATAAATAGATTAAAGAATAGATGGGTTCATTGGTGGACCGACTGGCTGACTGCACTGCTGGGCGGCACTCGCTGAACCGATTTGTGCGCTCTGTCAGTGGTTCTCAAAGGCCAATCTCTATGTAGTGGGGGCCTCTAATGCTCTGCATGCACCCCTCCCCCCTTTTACACCAGCTCTTCTCACGCTGACCGCATTCACCCGTTCACACTGGACGTCTGGAATATTTTTTTTTCATTTGTATATTTAACTCAGTGGCGAATCGGACGGCGGTCACACCGGACTCGTTCGTGCCTGTGGGCCTCGATAAATGAGGGGGCCCCAGATATGCCCTATATTTTTATCCTGCGCCTGGGAGGGCCTCAGCCGACCTTAGTCCGCCCCTGGTTTTACACGTGTACATATATTGTGATTGTGTAACATCATATAACTAACATGTTTGTCTCCCTTGGTTTCTTCAGATGCTGCGGTCAGGGAAGAGATCGACCTCCTGAGCAACATTGACCCGTCCAAACTCAAGGTCGACTACACCTCTGGCAGCTTCGGTTTCCCGTCCTTCGAGATTTTTGAGGACACCAACATCAAGGTCGCGGCGGGGTCGGTCTTCAGGAAGCCTCTGTTCGAGGCGTTCGCCATCAAGACCATCTTCAAGCCGTACAAACGGGATGTCGGCTTCCTGTTCGCCGTGGTCAACCCTTACCAGACCATCGTCCAGTTCGGCCTGGCCGTCCGGGAGAGCGGCAGGGACAAGCAGGACGTGGTGCTGTACTACACGCCCAGCTCCCGGGCGACCACCAGCTCGGAGGTCATCGCCAACTTCACCGTGCCCGGCATGCTCAACCGATGGACGCGGCTGGCCTTGAAAGTGGACACCGGCCGGATCGGCCTGTACGTGAACTGCGTGAAGGTGGACGAGATCGACTGGGTCAGGCGGGTGCCCCGGCTGGACTTTGAGCAAGGGTCGTCATTGTTTATAGGGCAGGCTGGGCCCCAGCTGAGGGAGTTCCCCAAATTTAAGGTAAAATTAGGTTTCATTTTAATTGTCCACGGCCAATTTAGCAGTGTGTAGATTGCCGTGAATTGCTTTAACTGTACATCTTGCTAAGTGTGTGTGTCTTTAACTGTACATCTTGCTCTGTGTGTCTTATATGTTTGTGTCTTTAACTGTACTACTTGCTCTGTGTGTGTTATATGTGTATGACTTTAACTGTACTACTTGCTCTGTGTGTGTTATTTGTGTGTGTCTTTAACTATACATCTTGCTCTGTGTGTGTTATATGTGTGTGTCTTTAACTGTACTACTTGCTCTGTGTGTGTTATGTGTGTATGACTTTAACTGTACTACTTGCTCTGTGTGTTATATGTGTATGACTTTAACTGTACTACTTGCTCTGTGTGTGTCATGTGTGTGTGTCTTAAACTGTACTTCTACTTCTTGTGTGTCTGTGTCGCTTTAGTTGTACGTTGGGATTTATGCGTGTTTTTAATGTAGATACCCCCCGCCCATCATGTATTCATCTTAATTATTGTTTATCTACACCTACAACTACCAGAAGTTACACACAATCTATAACTCATAACACATTGCCTAACAACCCTCGCCTGACTTTCGTTTTGGCAGAGTTGGGTGGCGAGCGTTGTGTCTCAAAGACTATATTTAGTGTCCCGGTTCATTCTTAAAAGTGTTCCATCCAGTTTTGTTGACATGTCGTATATTGGATCAACTGGTTACGTTTTGTTTGTGTGTCGTTTTCTCTGTTTGTTTGTTGTTTTCTCTGTTTGTTGTTTTCTTCTGTACCTCGCTCCGTTGGACCCGTTTTATTTTCTTCCAATATATATATATATACAGTTTTAATCTGTCTTAAATTGTATTTAACTTGTAATCTATCAATCTATTTATTTGATCTGTCTTTCAATATATGGCATCAATTATTTATTTTTTAAATATTCCTATTATTACACGTCTCCCTGTCCTACGTGTCATGTTATCTCTTTATTGACCTGTGACCTATTTATTGTCCGCCACAGGGAGGCCTGGAATATTTGAGAATTTTTGCTGACCCCAATGAGGCCGAAGAACAAGACTGCGATCTGGTAAGTTGGTTTGTTTTTGTTTGTCATCTACCCCCCCCCTTTTCCCCTTGGGGGGGAGGGGGGGAAGGGGAGAGGCAACCAGACACGGTTCGCTGAGAGGAGAAGGGAGATAATTAATCATTAGAGTTCTCTGCCCTCCAACAAACATGTCTGACCGGTGTTTATTGTTAAAATTAAAATAACGAACAGTATCTGGTCATTTCATATTTACAGAATTGTTTTATATATATATATATATATATATATATATATATATATATATATATATATATATATATATATATATGTATATTTTTTTTGGCAAATAAACTACTAGGTATTGTTGTCATGGCAACTCTGGTAGTTATTATTGTAGATTGGAAAAGTTTCTAGATTAAATTCATCGCATCTACTGATCTAGTAGGCAGCTACTGGTTTGTTTGTTTGTATTACAACAGTTTGGGCTTAAAAATCTTGAATGTTGACATAAAATGACTTTTTTTTTTGTTATTTTGATGTTTGTTTTTTAAAAGGCGACCAGTGGTTCAGGCCAGGACTCTGACGACAGGGACGAGGAACCACCGACATCATCATTGGTAAGTAACACAGCTATGTCCACTGACTGTCTCACTGTGTTAGTTGTGTCCCCTGACTGTCTCACTGTGTTAGTTGTGTCCACTGACAGTCTCACTGTGTCCACTGACAGTCTCACTGTGTCCACTGACAGTCTCACTGTGTTAGTTGTGTCCACTGACAGTCTCACTGTGTCCACTGACAGTCTCACTGTGTTAGTTGTGTCCACTGACAGTCTCACTGTGTCCACTGACTGTCTCACTGTGTCCACTGACTGTCCCACTGCGTTAGTTGTGTCCACTGACAGTCTCACTGTGTTAGTTGTGTCCACTGACAGTCTCACTGTGTCCACTGACAGTCTCACTGTGTTAGTTGTGTCCACTGACAGTCTCACTGTGTCCACTGACCGTCTCACTGTGTTAGTTGTGTCCACTGACAGTCTCACTGTGTTAGTTGTGTCCACTGACAGTCTCACTGTGTTAGTTGTGTCCACTGACAGTCTCACTGTGTCCACTGACAGTCTCACTGTGTCCACTGACAGTCTCACTGTGTTAGTTGTATCCACTGACAGTCTCACTGTGTCCACTGACTGTCTCACTGTGTCCACTGACTGTCTCACTGTGTCCACTGACTGTCTCACTGTGTCCACTGACTGTCTCACTGTGTCCACTGACTGTCTCACTGTGTTAGTTGTGACCATTGACAGTCTCACTGTGTTAGTTGTGTCCACTGACAGTCTCACTGTGTCCACTGACCGTCTCACTGTGTTAGTTGTGTCCACTGACAGTCTCACTGTGTTAGTTGTGTCCACTGACAGTCTCACTGTGTCCACTGACAGTCTCACTGTGTCCACTAACAGTCTCACTGTGTTAGTTGTGTCCACTGACAGTCTCACTGTGTTAGTTGTGTCCACTGACAGTCTCACTGTGTTAGTTGTGTCCACTGACAGTCTCACTGTGTCCACTGACAGTCTCACTGTGTCCACTGACAGTCTCACTGTGTTAGTTGTGTCCACTGACAGTCTCACTGTGTTAGTTGTGTCCACTGACAGTCTCACTGTGTTAGTTGTGTCCACTGACAGTCTCACTGTGTTAGTTGTGTCCACTGACAGTCTCACTGTGTCCACTGAAAGTCTCACTGTGTTAGTTATGTCCAGTGGCGCAACTAGCCCCCCCTCCACGAAATAAAAAAAATTAAAAGATTAGACCAAAATTTGTTTAAAATAAAATACAAATATATATAATAATGTGATTTTTTAATACAAGTGATTTTTTTGCCCCCCCCCCTGAAAGTTTGGTCTAGTTGCGCCACTGGTTATGTCCAGTGACAGTCAACAGTAGTTGTGGTGTGTCCAGTGAAAGTGAAGTCTATATTTAAATGTCCAGTGACAGTCAACAGTAGTTGTGTCCAGTGAAACTGAAGTCTGTATTTAAATGTCCAGTGACAGTCAACAGTAGTTGTGTCCAGTGAAACTGAAGTCTGTATTTAAATGTCCACAGACCCCTGTCAGACCACACCTACTGTCAAAAGGAGAGAAGGGAGACAAAGGTGACTTTGGATTAAAAGGGGACAAAGGTGACCAGGGCCCGCCCGGTGTGCCCGGGCTGGAGAGACCCCCCCTCATCACACCACCACCCCCAGACCTGGAGGGCCTCAGAGGAGAGAAAGGTAAAAGCACACGTGAACATGAAACAGTGAACAGGTGCGCTCATGACAAATAGAACCTTTAAACAGGTGCACACATGACACTTAGAACTTTAAACAGGTGCACACATGATAAATAGAACCTTTAAACAGGTGCACACATGATAAATAGAACCTTTTAAACAGGTGCACACATGACCCATAGAACCATGAAATAGATGCACACCATAAACATGTGCACACAGAACATATAGAACCATAAACAGGTGTTCACTTATAACCATAAATAGGTGCAGGCCACAAAGAAACCTGTGTTGCACATTAACAAGTGCACACAACACAGCAGACAGCAAGGCAATCATTTATTTCACTGGTATCAGCACTCAATATTATCAGTCAGGTCTTTTGTTTTATTTTTACCTTTTTGTAAAACATTTTATTTATGATGAGCAATTTTGACAATGTTAAATTGTTTTTGTTTTTTTAAACAAATATTTCATAATGGAACTAGTTATCAAAGGCCCGGTACCCGGACCGGCGAGTAGGCACACAGTTGGAGTTGAAAATGGTGATATATATTTCAGTGCGTTAACAATCAGTCGATATACTTGCAGTGGCCCCAAGGACATGAACAGATTATTGTAGCCAAAATACATTTGAGAATAGGGACACCTAATAATACATCAAATAAAGTTCATATGTTAAATAGTTCCTCCCAAAGAAAATAATCCTCACTATGGGTAAACATAAACAACAACTCTTAAAATCATATTCCTTCATAATATTTTAATGGACTCCCTTCCAAACAGTTATTCATTTAATGTTTTATGATGTTCAACATGGCGTATTTTTTTAAAAAAAGAGAGACGTGAGTGAGTGCTTGTGTTAAGCAAAACGCTACATGTTTAACAGGTGGTTTATTTACTGTTATACACATCGTAGCATAGTACAATTAACTAAGAAAAATTGCCGACCCGGCAGTGCAGAACCTAGGGAGTTAGGGGCCCGGTGGCTTGGCCTCTTTGGGGGATGCCCCTGAATTTTGACATGGGATAATTTTTTGACGCTTCTCAAGCTTGGTCCCGAGAAGAAAGAATCGTTGTGTAGCTTTTAGCTGACCTTCAATTAAAAACATAGTATTCCATCAATGCAGTTGAGGCCGCAGACGCAGAAAACATTAGGCCTCTTAAAAAAGAAAGACATATCAAAGCTTTCAACATTATAGTTCTGTGAAGCCAATGCCGAACCAAGGGATTTTAGGCATCTTCGGAAGCCGCTACATTTTGACATGAGATAATGTACTTAATATTTAGTTTAAAAAATATTTTGGGGTCCCTCCTCAAACTGGGCCCCCTCCATACACCCTCTGTGTGAAGCCCCCATCATAAATGGGTTAGTTTGCATTGTAAACGTTGTGTACGGCGCTACTCAAACTCAACCCTTATTCAATTCATTCATGTGACGTAATAGTCAAAAAATGAAAAAAAAAAGTGACGTATTTTAGGTTAGTAATAAAGGGAAATAATTGTACATTAGAAATAGACATATTTTAGAAATAAAAACAATTTAAACAATATAAATATTACATTATATTGAGGTATCCATAATTATGGTTTAAAATTTAAATTGTGGAACATAACACAGAATATTAATTAAACGATTTCTGTAAATATTTCTTTTATGATAGCTTCTCATTTAATAACAAATTGAACACCATAAATTTATTACGATACTGTGAGATATACATAGACCTATGGAACGACGATTCGCTTTAGTGTTTGTTTCGAAGAGTATCACAGAATGTTTTGGCATGATTTTGAGTTACCTCTCCTAAGATCGCTTTATTGATCTTTGTTAAAGATTGAGGCGGTCGAAAACAGTATTACATTGTGATTGCCATTTGGCATTCACGATCTTACCTCCCGTATGTTAGTGTGCGGTGTTTTGTCACCTCGGCACTAAACATATGGCTGGTCCAATGTCATTTCTGGCAGCCATGTTGAGACAATTCTTACTCGGCTGGCCAGTTGGTAGCCTGATCATGCATGTTAAGAAGAAAACAGTAAATGTTTCTGCCATCTTTGAATTATTTATGCCGCCATGTTGGATGACAGACGGAAGTCGCGATGACAGACGGAAGTAGCGATGACAGACGGAAGTTGCGATGACAGACACCGGAACATATGATGTAAAATTTGTATTATAGATGAAATTTTCCAGGTTTCCACAAGCTGGCTTAGAATTGATGAAAAAAATTTACACCAGGGTTAGAATTGATGAAATAAATTTACACAAAGTTAGAATTGATGAAATAAATTTACACAAAGTTAGAATTGATGAAATAAATTTACACAAAGTTAGAATTGATGAAATTAATTTACACAAAATTAGAATTGATGAAATTAATTTACACAAAGTTAGAATTGTTGAAATAAATTTACACAAAATTAGAATTGATGAAATTAATTTACACAAAGTTAGAATTGATGAAATTAATTTACACAAAGTTAGAATTGATGAAATTAATTTACACAAAGTTAGAATTGATGAAATCAATTTACACAAAGTTAGAATTGATGAAATAAATTTACACAAAGTTAGAATTGATGAAAAAAATTTACACAAAGTTAGAATTGATGAAATTAATTTACACAAAATTAGAATTGATGAAATTAATTTACACAAAGTTAGAATTGTTGAAATAAATTTACACAAAATTAGAATTGATGAAATTAATTTACACAAAGTTAGAATTGATGAAATTAATTTACACAAAGTTAGAATTGATGAAATTAATTTACACAAAGTTAGAATTGATGAAATAAATTTACACAAAGTTAGAATTGTTGAAATAATTTTACACAAAGTTAGAATTGATGAAATAAATTTACACAAAGTTAGAATTGATGAAATAAATTTACACAAAGTTAGAATTGATGAAATAAATTTACACAAAATTAGAATTGATGAAATAAATTTACACAAAGTTAGAATTGATGAAAAAAATTTACACCAGGGTTAGAATTGATGAAATAAATTTGCACAAAGTTAGAATTGATGAAATAAATTTACACAAAGTTAGAATTGATGAAAAAAATTTACACCAGGGTTAGAATTGATGAAATTAATTTACACAAAGTTAGAATTGATGAAATTAATTTACACAAAGTTAGAATTGATGAAATAAATTTACACAAAGTTAGAATTGATGAAATAAATTTACACAAAGTTAGAATTGATGAAATTAATTTACACAAAATTAGAATTGATGAAATTAATTTTCACAAAGTTAGAATTGTTGAAATAAATTTACACAAAAGCTAGAATTGATGATTAATTTACACAAAGTTAGAATTGATGAAAACAATTTACACAAAGTTAGAATTGATGAAAACAATTTACACAAAGTTAGAATTGATGAAAACAATTTACACAAAGTTAGAATTGATGAAATAAATTTACACAAAGTTAGAATTGATGAAATAAATTTACACAAAGTTAGAATTGATGAAATAAATTTACACAAAATTAGAATTGATGAAATAAATTTACACAAAATTAGAATTGATGAAATAAATTTACACAAAATTAGAATTGTTGAAAGTTCTGAATGTGCTTGGACTTTGTTGATTCCCTTCTCCTTGTATATTTTTCCCCCCAGGTGATAAAGGTGATAGAGGTATACCTGGGGAGACTGGGATTCAGGGACTCTATGGGCAAAAGGGTGAGAAAGGTGAGGATGGAGAGGCTGGTGTACCTGGTATTGATGGACCATCAGGTGACAAAGGGCAGAAAGGTGATCAGGTAAGTCCGTTTATTTTATGTAAGCAGCTAAAATGTTTTAATTTATAAACAGGGTGGACCACAGGTGGGCAAACCTTTCTGTGCCGTGGGACACTGTGGGCTCTTCAACTGGACAGAGGGGTCCAGGGCAAGGCTGATGAAGTGTTATGAATTGAATGTAAACATCCTTGATGTGAAGGAGGGTTTTGGGAATATAGAGGACAAGATCTGACAGGACATGCTAGGACAAGATCTGACAGGACATGCCAGGACAAGATCTAACAGGACATGCCAGGACAAGATCTAACAGGACATACTAGGACTGCGTGCCGGATTTAATTTAAAACTGATAATGAAGAGTTCTACTGTAAATTAAAAAAAAAATTAAGAAAGAAAGAAATAGAGGAAGGAAAGAAAGAAATAGAGGAATGGAAGACAGTAAGAAAGGAAGTGAGGAAGGAATGAAATCAATAAATGAATGGAAACAAGAGTAGTTTGATTGTGTATTTAACATTTATATTTTTAACAAAAGACAAATTAGGTCATGAAAAAGAGGCTAAATTGTAATTAATACCTGACACATTGTTCCAAATAATGATTTTTGACATGAATCTCTATCTGTTAACAAGGCTGTACCTGTAAACAAGACTCTATCTGTTTACATGGGTAAAACCTGCTGTTAACAAGGCTGTACCTGTAAACAAGACTGTGTAACACTTTAATTATTATTGTTTCTATTCACAACTTCATCTAAGTTTATATTTTCTCATACTTGAGCATTCTTGTTTGTATAGATGTTTGTAGAGATGTTTGTACATGTGTTTGTATAGATGTTTGTACAGATGTTTGTACAGATATATTTTTTTTAATCTTTTCTCTCTTTATTTTTTTTTACCAGGGTCAGCCTGGACTGTCCATCACTGGACCACCGGGTCCACCTGGACTTCCAGGGGTTGCTGCCGAGGTCATACCGGATGCTGTGATTGGTTCTAAGGGTGAACCGGGAGAGCCCGGCATCGGTTCGCCAGGCTTAGATGGACTACCAGGACTCCAGGGACAGAAGGGAGAGCCCGGAGAAAAGGTCAGTATCTGTGGTCCAGTAAACACAGCTGACCCCCAACCTATTGACCCCCTCATCATTTGTACTGCTGGCCATTTTACCCCATGACAAGTTTTGACAAGCAACTTTTCCCCACACAATCCACAACACACTCGATATTCAAGTTCTGAGCAGTGGTGGTATTTTTCATCTATTTCAATCAGTGAATTTCTCTGTGATGGCGATATTTTCCTCTGTTCCACCTGTGATGGCGATATTTACCTCTGTTCCACCTGTGATGGCGATATTTCCCTCTGTTCCACCTGTGATGGTGATATTTCCCTCTGTTCCACCTGTGATGGCGATATTTTCCTCTGTTCCACCTGTGATGGCGATATTTTCCTCTGATCCACCTGTGATGACGATATTTCCCTCTGGTCCACCTGTGATGGCGATATTTTCCTCTTTTCCACCTGTGATGGCGATATTTACCTCTGTTCCACCTGTGATGGCGATATTTTCCTCAATTCCACCTGTGATGGCGATATTTCCCTCTGTTCCACCTGTGATGGTGATATTTTCCTCTGTTCCACCTGTGATGGTGATATTTCCCTCTGTTCCACCTGTGATGGTGATATTTTCCTCTGTTCCACTGATAAATAAAAGTAATTGAACCGTTGCCTTGGTTACCAGTGCACTCAGTGCCAAAGTCTGCTCAACAAAATTTCTGCTAGAATTCTTTAGTTCTGATCACTGACTCATTTAGAGTGGACTTTGGTATTCACTTATACACAAACTGTAGTTGACCTGTCTCCAGAGCCACTATGTACAGCCATACGGCCGTATCAATGGACAGGATACTTAGGGAATCAGTCAATGCATTGCTTGTTGTTGGCCCTAGCTGGACAAGAGTTATTGTATGTAGATCTGTTGTGAGTTCATGGCTGTCGGGCAACACTGAAAAATAAGGAAATATAAATGGTCATTTAGCACTGGGCCCATCTAGGCTGGTATAATGGTCATTTAGCTCAGGGGCCACCTCAGCTGGTATAATGGTCATTTAGCTCAGGGGCCACCTCAGCTGGTATAATGGTCATTTAGCTCAGGGGCCACCTCAGCTGGTATAATGGTCATTTAGCTCGGGGTCACTTAGGCTGGTATAATGGTCATTTAGCTCGGGGTCACTTAGGCTGGTATACTTTATTCTCTTTGGCATAGCAAATGTAGTGTGTGTGTTTATTCCTTGCTGTCGAAATTAACCTCATGTTCTGCGTCATGTTTCTTTTGGCCTATCTTGTCACGAGGCCTGCATCAGTTGTTATTGTTCATTTGTGGTTGTGTATAAGTATATATGTGTACATGTTTTATATGTGTGTATGTGTTTTATGTGGTTGTTGATACTTGTGTTCCGTTCACTAACCGTTCCAACTTAATTTTTTTTTTTTGTAAATCCATCCTAGGGTGAAAGTGTGATAGGACCACAAGGCTTGAGAGGTGAACGTGGATTTACAGGAGCTGTGGGCCCTCAGGGACCACCTGGGCCCCCAGGACCTCCTGGCCCAGGGGTTATCGGAAGAGATTTCTTCTCTGGGGACGGTGAATCTGATGGCCAGCCTGGCAAACCTGGACCCATCGGACCCAGGGGGGAGAAGGGTGACAAGGGAGACAAAGGTAATAAAAGTTTTTCCAAGGGCACGTTTATTTTAACCAGTAGCAAACGGTCAGTCTGTCTGTTAGCAAATGGTCAGTCTGTCTGTTCAGCTTTTTTATCCTACTCCTAAATAAGAAATATTAATGAAAAACTAATTCAACATAATTAAACTTTTAGGTTGATTTGGGAATTTATTGGTAAAATGATATTTTATAGTATGCATATTGAAGAAGTTGTTTGCATAGTTTGGTCATGCTCCTGCTTGTTGTGGCCGTATTATTTACGTACAAGCATCAAAAGAAAGATCAGTTCATGGAAAAATGAATTTGTATTCACTACCTTATATACAGAGTCAGACGTATCGCTCAAATTGATTATTTTATGAATATCTTTTTTTTTTTACATGTTTTTTAACACATAGCATTATATCTCTCTTCTAAGTAGATTTAAAAATATATAAAACATATGTGCACATAATTCTGTATTAAAATGTGTGCACATAATACTGTATTAAATTGTGTACACATAATACTGTATTAAAATGTGTGCACACAATACTAAATTAAAATATGTGTACATAACACTGTATTGCAGTTGGAAACTCTATAAACTCATACTAACTAAACATTTTTCCATTATTTGGGTCAAGGTGACGCCGGTAGAGATGGACGACCTGGAGAGCCGGGGGTTCCAGGTGTGATTGAATTCAGCAAGGAAGAACTCATCGGACCACAGGGTCCTCCGGGCCCACAGGGCCCCGCTGGCTACCCAGGAGCTGCAGGTTTACCTGTAAGTTTTTTGTGGTTGTTTATCATTTTTTTTTTATGCAATCAGACAACTGGCGATGAATATTTTTTAGCATGGCAAGGGCCATAACTAGCGCAAGACAAATTTGAGATAACTTTTGAAAAGCCTGTGATATTCTTTTGAGCCATAGATGTCTGGAGGGAGGGGGGGAATATGTTTGAGTGACAGACACGGCTAAACTTTTTTTTCATTTTAGTAATGTAAAAATAATATAAATGTATACAGGTCAGGTGTTATTCATTTTTATCTCAACAGGGTAGAAGGAAACATGTTGTGGGTGGGGACAAAAACACAACAATAACATAACAATAACACAACAATAACATAACAATAACACAACAATAACATAACAACCCAGTAATATTGAACAATAATTAAGTAAAATGTTATTAATATTGATAAGGCCTCTTTCTGCTCTATGGTGCCCTCCATTTGAATTAAATTTCTTCCCTTAAAGCATTCCAGTGTTAAATTATTTAGAAGTGTTACAAATTTGTTTAATTAAATATATAAAAAAAATATATACACACCTTATTTTCATCATTAATTTATCAAATGCATCAGGATTTTGTGTAAGTATCGAGATGTTGATTTTGTGTAAGTATCGAGATGTTGATTATATTCCTGCAAATTTTTTGTCACAAATGTACATACAAATTGTCAAAAGTGTTGTCTTCGACAGTTAGATTATTTCCCTTTATTTATATTTTTTATATAGTCACATGCATTAAAAAAAAATTTCCTTACAGAAATTCGTTTATATTAAAACTTGATTATATTCTTCGAATTTTGATGTATATTAGTGAATTATATTAATTTTTTTCAAAAAATTTATGTTGTTGCCTAAATTTCAAATTTTGCCTAAAAAATTGTTTATGTAAATAAATGTTTATGATGCATGTAGCACTGACTTTAATCCATCTTTTAAAATTATGTGGCTTATCCAAGAAATAAGAAAACATGTTAAAAAAGAAAAATTAATTTTATTCATTGTAGACTGAAAGTGTGTTGTTGTCTCTTTTAATTTTACATAGGCTGTTTTAGTTTGTTTTTTTTAAAACCTTCATTACCATTACATTCCTTTTGATAATTACTGTTACATTTCTTTTGATAATTACCATTTCATTCCTTTTGATAATTACTGTTTCATTCCTTTTGATAATTACCGTTACATTCCTTTTGATAATTACCGTTACATTCCTTTTGATAATTACCGTTACATTCCTTTTGATAATTACTGTTACATTCCTTTTGATAATTACCGTTACATTCCTTTTGATAATTACCGTTACATTCCTTTTGATAATTACCGTTACATTCCTTTTGATAATTACCGTTACATTCCTTTTGATAATTACCGTTACATTCCTTTTGATAATTACCGTTACATTCCTTTTGATAATTACCGTTACATTCCTTTTGATAATTACCGTTACATTCCTTTTGATAATTTACCATTACATTCTTTTTGATAATTACCGTTACATTCCTTTTGATAATTACCGTTACATTCCTTTTGATAATTACCGTTACATTCCTTTTGATAATTACTGTTACATTCCTTTTGATATTTTACCATTACATTCTTTTTGATATTTTACCATTACATTCTTTTTGATAATTACTGTTACATTCCTTTTGATAATTAGCTCTAAATCTGTTTCAAAGAGTGGCTACAAATAACTAGCTATCCATTAATGTAACCAAGATTAAAAATAACGACTAACTTTGCCTTTTTTTTCCCCCAAGCACATTTCAAGCCTGTATTTACTTAAATCTTTCTGTTCCCTATGTGATAAATGTAATATCAAAGAAAAAAAAATATAAACTAACTTTGGATAAAATTGGAAATAATACGAGTAAATTGTGTAGGCTTAAATGTCAGCCACGCCATATTAAATTGTTTCGCTAGCTACCCCGTATGATGCAATTTTTTTTTCATGCCTGGTTGTCGTCCCATTGGTAGATTACAACTTTGTCTTTCTTAGCCAATAGTCTTACTTTGTCTTCCTTAGCCAATAGTCTTACTTTGTCTTCCTTAGCCAATAGTCTTACTTTGTCTTCCTTAGCCAATAGTCTTACTTTGTCTTCCTTAGGCAATAGTCTTACTTTGTCTTCCATAGCCAATAGTCTTACTTTGTCTTCCATAGCCAATAGTCTTACTTTGTCTTCCATAGCCAATAGTCTTACTTTGTCTTCCATAGCCAATAGTCTTACTTTATCTTCCTTAGCCAATAGTCTTACTTTGTCTTCCATAGCCAATAGTCTTACTTTGTCTTCCTTAGCCAATAGTCTTACTTTGTCTTCCATAGCCAATAGTCTTACTTTGTCTTCCATAGCCAATAGTCTTACTTTGTTTTCCATAGCCAATAGGTCTTCAGCAGAATAAGATCATAAATAAAATGGACTCATCTTTCAATCAAGAATTCAAATATATCTAATCTCATTGACAAATTGCTTTCCTGATTAATACCATTTATCTTATCTTGTAATAGAGTGTTACGTTTATAATTTACCCCCACCCCTCCACCTTCCCCGCCCATTCCCACACCGCCCAGGCGAGTGACTCATCAGTTGACCATGGAACATAACCCATGTCATGGTCAGAAATGTTACGTCTAGAGTTTACCCCCCCCCCTACCCTTTTCCACCTCCACTGCCAATTTAAATTTACCCCGCCAATACGGACCCTCTCGCTTCTCATCAGTTGACCATGGAATGTAACGCAAGGCCATGGATATGTTACGTCAAGAATTCACCGCACCTCCCCCCCCCCATGTAACGTGTCTAACTTAACCCCTTCAATGCTAGCCCCGCCACACACACACCTCCCACCAATGATAAGGCGGGGGAATGTAAAACGCTACTGTTGAACTTAACCCCTTCCATGCTAGCCCATGCCACGCACCACGGACCTTTATAAAAGCCGGACCAGAAGATATACAGAGAGAGAGAGAGTGGGGAGTCGGCCCCGCATACTTGGAGCAGTCGGTCCTGTAGATTTAGAGAAGTTTTATAGAATATTTAGAGTAGAGATTCTGCGTGTAAAATATTAAGTTTTGTTCTAGTGTGCATTAAACTAAGTGTTGTAGTATATACTCCTGAGTTCTGTTGCTTGCATATTAGTACAGTTAATAGTTAGAGTTAAAGATTTGGTAATTATCTAAATTACCTGGCGAGCCTACTATATATATATTAGTAGAAATACCGTACGTAACATAGAGTTTGCTCATTTATTTATTCCTGATTAATGGCATTAATCTTATCTTGTAATAGAGATTGCTCATTTATTTATTCCTGATTAATGCCATTAATAATCTTATCTTGTAATAGAGTTTGCTCATTTATTTATCTCCATTCTTATTCCCATTCTATATTTTATACATTTCATTATTTTCTTCTTTTTTTTTTATTTGTATATAGGGTGTGCCTGGTTCCCATGGCGATCTTGGACCAATGGGGTTGAAAGGAGAGCCAGTAAGTTGGTCTTGTACTTACCCAGTATTTTACAGTTTTGATAAAACTTTTCTTGGCCATACTAAAATGTTGATTTCCCCAAACTGTCAATCATGACCTCATTTCATAAAAACCCTTTCAGACCGCGGCACCACAGCTGTGTTTGACAATGTTGGAAGATAAAAAATCTATAATACAAATTTTACATCATATGTTCCGGTGTCTGTCATCGCGACTTCCGTCTGTCATCGCTACTTCCGTCTGTCATCGCTACTTCCGTCTGTCATCGCGACTTCCGTCTGTCATCCAACATGGCGGCATAAACAATTCAAAGATGGCAGAAACATTTACTGTTTTCTTCTTAACATGCATGATCCGGCTACCAACTGGCCAGCCGAGTAAGAATTGTCTCAACATGGCTGCCAGAAATGACATTGGACCAGCCATATGTTTAGTGCCGAGGTGACAAAACACCGCACACTAACATACGGCAGGTAAGATCGTGAATGCCAAATGGCAATCACAATGTAATACTGTTTTCGACCGCCTCAATCTTTAACAAAGATCAATAAAGCGATCTTAGGAGAGGTAACTCAAAATCATGCCAAAACATTCTGTTTTTTTTTTGTTTTTTTTAAATAATTTATTCTTGATAAAAAACAGTTACAATGACAGATAACATGGTATTAAATACATAGTAACATTGATAAAAGAATCTTATTGTATTAAGTAATATACATATTTACATACAAGTTATTTTAATATTAATATACATCTCAATTAGAAATTCTTAGAACTGTGAGGTAAAATTCCATATATATACATTTATATTATAATACAGTAAATAGATTGATACCACTTTATACATATTTCTACTACAGGAGCTTTTTGTAACCAGTTGAAATTAGATTGTTTACAAAGTAATATATAATTAATAGCATTATTTAGAAATGTTTTGACATAGCATGTTTTGTATACATTTATATTTTAGACGAGTAAGTACATCAATGCCACTTATTAAACAAAATTTTAATGGGAAACTCCCTAACCATCTGAGACTGACTTTGGAATGGTTTGAGGTTCCCTTTTTATTATATATATATACATAAATTAAAATAAAAATTGACAGGCAGCAATTAGTTTTATTTAATTTTAAATAAAAACAGTGGCATTCCTTTCCAGAAACACAACTTTCCTCCCTTTCCACCTCTCGAAACAGAGGCTGCTAATACCCGGGGTCGTCCAACTCTCATCAAGCGACACCTGGGCCCTCGCCGTCCCCATACCTCACAGCGGACAGAAAAGGGGGTATTGGTATATTGTGTTCCATTGAAAACCTCTCACAGTTAAATATTTGTCATGATAGATACAACATTGTAGTGTCAATAATTTTGTATTTTATAGTCCATTATGTATCGAAATTTTTCTTCGACTTGATCTTCTTTTAGGATTGTCTTATTGTGCCAGGCTTGAAGTCTGCATGACCAGACGAAGAGTCTGTACTCTGACAGTAGGATAATATTTAAATTATTAACTGTTTCGTTCTTTAGCTTCGGTATCTTGTTGAGAGTTATTGCCATGTCTAGGTTAAAATCTATTTTTAGGTTTGACCTTAGTAGACTTCTTAAGGTCTGCCTTGTGCTCTTGAATGTTGAGCATTTCAAGAATAGATGATCTTCATCCTCCGTCACGTCAGTGCGACACATCTTGCACATTGTGTTGCTTGACGTGGGCATACTTTTAATACACCGGGCTACAGGCGTCATGTTAAAAATTAGTCTGTAGCCCACTTCTCTTGCTCTGGCGGTGATCTTGGTGTGCCGACTGTGTAGACTTTGGAAGGTGTCTGTAAAGTCTGACACATTCCAGATTCGGCCCCACTTAATTCTGTTGGTGAGTGGTGTCTGTAATGTTTGTACTAAAGATGTGTATATCTGCTTAGTTGTTTGATGTATGAGGTGTGTGTGGCCTGTCAGACTTTTTGTAAGTGATGTTTGAAAGGGTGTGGTCTGTCTGCCAAAGTAGTGGGGTGTGTTGTTTTTTGTTTGTATGATGTTGGTAAGCCTGAGGCCGTAGAGGTAAATAGCTAGTGGGTATTTGTTGGGTGATTTGGCTATGTCACCAGCGTACTTTAAGCGTAGTGCTTGGAGCTTACAATATAGATCTTGGAGTCCTATTCCGCCGTCGTTTTTGTTCTGTATGAGTGTTGTGTGTTTTATGTTGCTTATTGTTGATTTGAAAATGAAACTGCGTAGTAATTTGTTCATGTTTTGTATGAAAGTTGGTGGTGGTTGTGTTGCTGTAATGTAATATATTGTTTTAGGTAGAATTAGTGTGTTGATGAGGAGGGCACGACCAAAGATTGTAGTTGACATGTGGCTGTACATAGCTATCACGTTTTTGGTCTTTTTTATAATTCCCTCCCACGTGGCCGTGTGGAATAAATGGGGCTCGTTTGTCCAGACAATCCCGCATATTTTGAGGGACTGTTGGTTTTTCATCTGGTAGGGGAAATTTTCTTTTTTTTTCCATTTCCCGAGGCCCATGATGCCAGACTTGGCTACATTAACTTTGGCACCACTGCAGCTTTGAAAGTCTTGAAAGTGTTCCATAATGTGGTGTATGTCTTTATCACATGTTGGAAAAAAAGTTGTGTCATCTGCGTATGCCAGCAGTTTGCTGTTGTCCATTTCTCCCGGGATTTGGGCTCCTCTGATGGAAATGTCCTTTCTTATTCTCTCCAAGAGGGGCTCCAACGCCAGCACGTACAGCATAGGAGACAGTGGGCACCCTTGACGAACCGACCTCTCAATGTCGAAAGGTGCGGTTAGCGATTGGTTTAAAAGAATTTTGCTTTGGGCTTTGCTGTAAAGCATTTGGACCCATTTGTGCGTGTAGTCTCCTATGTTGCCTTTCTTTAACACCCGGAAGAGGTATTCGTGGTCGACCGTATCGAAGGCTTTTTCCTGGTCGATAGAGAGTAGGGCCGCCTGTGTGTCTTTGATGTGTGTGTATGTTGTAAAGTCTCTGATCTGGTGACTCATGTGTTCTATTTTTCTACCACTAACGCTACAATGTTGGTTTTCGTGCACTAATGTGTGCATGTGTGGTTGTAACTTGTTGACTATAGTTTTTGAGAGTATTTTGTAATCTGTGTTGAGGAGTGAGATTGGTCGGTAACTATTGACTGATGTCCTATCCTGTGTTTCTTTGTCGATAAGTGTGATGTATGCCTCATTAAAACCCTGTGGCAGCTTCCCTTTATTGTGTGTGTCTGTAAATATTTTGAGTAGGATGGGACCTAATGATGGAAGAAAGGCTTTATAAAACTCGGCACTTAGTCCATCAGGTCCTGGTGTTTTGTTGCTAGCTAAATTATTGATTGTATGTTCGATGTCTTGTAGAGTAAAGGGTGTATCTAACTGTTGTTTTTGTTCTTCTGTTAATGTTTTGCAGTGTTGGATGAATTTTTGTTGAGCTGATGTGACAGTGTTTTGTTTTTTGTATAGTGTGGCGAAATGTTTATGGAAGGCGGCGCCTATTTCTTCTGACCCTAGTAGCATGTTGCCGTTGTCGCCTTGGATTCCTTTAATGCATCGGCTTTTCTGTATATTTTGTTCGATGTTGAGGTACGCTCTGCTCGGCTCCTCCGGGACATTTCTCAATCGGCATCTTATTTGTGCGCCGTTGAAACGATAGTTTTCGATTTCATTAATCTGTAGATTAATTGCTTCAGCTTCTGTAGAGTCAGGTTCTGTGAGCTCTAGTTCAGCTCTCAGGACTTGCTCTTTGTCTTTTATCTTTCTATGTATTAGTGACGAGGTGTTTATCGCTATCTGTTTGATGTTCTTTTTAACGATCAACCAGATTTCTGAGACATCATCGTCTTTTGTTGTTTCACTGAAACTGTCCAGTAGTATCTGCTTTATTGTTTCTGTGAAAAAGGTATTCTGTAGCAGACTATTGTTAAATTTCCAGTGAGGGGATTGTCTTTTTGTCTGCTTTGGGTTTATTGTTCCTACCTGGACTAGCACAGCCTTATGATCTGTGTAGTTTAAAGTATCGCCAATGTGCAAAACCTTATCAACGGGTAAGTGGGATGGGATGTATACACGATCCAGTCGAGAAGTCGATGGATATGAGGAGTGGACGAGCGTAGTCTCTCGCCCCTCGGGGTAAATGGATCTATATGTGTCGACCAGCTGGAAGTGTTGAAAGGTCTTTTCCAGCCAGTCTTGTTCGAGTGTGTGGTTGGTAGAGTTTTGCTTATCTAATTTACTAGTTACGTAATTGAAATCGCCCCCTAGTATTAAGTTGTCATTTCTGTAAAAGTTATGTAATGTTGTTTTCAAAAGGTCAAAGAAAGGGGGTTTATCTGCGTGTTTCGTGGGTGCGTATATGTTGGCTAGTGTGTACTTGTGTGTGCCTGATTCGATCTTTATGATTGCGATGCGTCCGTCTGTGTCAGTGTGCTTGTGTGTAATGTTAAATCTATCTGACGTCTGTATTATGGCAACCCCCCTGGCGTATGTACCAAAACTAAAAGTACTTTCCCTAAACCCCATGTTGCTGATGTATCGTTTGGCAATGTATTCGTTGTTTATATTTGTTTCTTGCAGAAATACAAAGTCAGGCTTGTATTTCCTTACAAGATGTATTATGTGGTTTTGTTTGTTTTTCAGGCTGCGTATGTTTAATGATAGCAGTGTTATGTCAGCCATTTGCACTGAAAAAGCGAGTGTTTTTGCATTTGTTTCTTAGTGTTTTGTTGCTATTTTTGTTTATTTTAAGGAGTGGAATTGGGGGTTGATGGCTCATCTATGATGAGATTTGGGGGTGTTTGTGGTAGCTCATTGTCTTCCACTGATTGGTTGGTGTGGGGAGTGGTAGGTGAATCCTGGATATTTTCCTGAGTAGTGTTTCTAAAAAGAGGAAACTATCACTCAGGTCTTCATTGGATGAGAGCGATGGTCTTTTTTCTCTTTTTGTAATATTTTTTTTCCGGGGAACTTGGAGCTGATTGGGTCTGCTCCGTGTTTCGGAAGCGTTTCCTTGAGTTGTTGGACTCAATGGTGTCTTTTAATTTGTTTTTTAGCTCTACTATAATTTTGTTCTGGGTTTTTTTTCGTCGGACGAGGGTAAAGCCATCGTCCACACTTCCACTAGGTTGTTGTGGACTTGGGGGCACCGCTGATACCATGTCAGCGTAGGTTTTTGGTTGGCTGTGGGTTTTTGAATTTGTTTTGGGGCCTTTAATTATGGGGCACTGGTTAGACCAGTGGCTATCATCTCCACAAGTCCAGCATTTCTGTCTTCTGCCTGGAATTGTAACGAGGACTTTATATATTTTGGCATCCCCTTCATATCTAATTGAAATGTAGTGGGGAAGTTCCTTATCTTTTTTTGGTTGCAGGAAACCGCTCCATTTGTCCGCGGATCCCGAGACTTTTTCGACCCTTGTCAGAGAACCTGGCTCTGCGAAGGATTCGAAAATCTCCTCGACTCTTTTTCTGGCTATGTTTGTAGATAGCCAGTGGAGAGTAACTTTGACCTTGTCAGTCTCAAGTGGAGAGATGGTAACTTTAAAGTTTTTGTCGTCCCCAAAATGTTTGTTGATCAGTCGGGAGCGACATGGATCGTTGATTGTTTTAAGGTACCACGTGTACGGGCTTTCAAACCTGTACAGCGTGGAAACGTCTGATGGGTGTAGACCCATCATTTTTATCAACAAGGGCATAGTTGCCTTAGTAGCGTTTGGTCCCGTTAACCTGAGAAGGACAGTGCCCTGGGGATGGACCAGTCCACCTTCCAGGTCTTTCTTCTCGATTACGAAAGTCATAACTGACATGATTGTAAAGGTGAAAAAAAGGGTTTTAAAGGTTTTGCACTGCTAACTTTAAAACTACGCAAAAATGTAGCTGTACTTACGTAAGTCCCCGATAGAAATTATGCACACAGCACGATACAGCAAATCTTGCAGAACGTCTTGACAGATAGCAGAAACATTCTGTGATACTCTTCGAAACAAACACTAAAGCGAATCGTCGTTCCATAGGTCTATGTATATCTCACAGTATCGTAATAAATTTATGGTGTTCAATTTGTTATTAAATGAGAAGCTATCATAAAAGAAATATTTACAGAAATCGTTTAATTAATATTCTGTGTTATGTTCCACAATTTAAATTTTAAACCATAATTATGGATACCTCAATATAATGTAATATTTATATTGTTTAAATTGTTTTTATTTCTAAAATATGTCTATTTCTAATGTACAATTATTTCCCTTTATTACTAACCTAAAATACGTCACTTTTTTTTTTCATTTTTTGACTATTACGTCACATGAATGAATTGAATAAGGGTTGAGTTTGAGTAGCGCCGTACACAACGTTTACAATGCAAACTAACCCATTTATGATGGGGGCTTCACACAGAGGGTGTATGGAGGGGGCCCAGTTTGAGGAGGGACCCCAAAATATTTTTTAAACTAAATATTAAGTACATTATCTCATGTCAAAATGTAGCGGCTTCCGAAGATGCCTAAAATCCCTTGGTTCGGCATTGGCTTCACAGAACTATAATGTTGAAAGCTTTGATATGTCTTTCTTTTTTAAGAGGCCTAATGTTTTCTGCGTCTGCGGCCTCAACTGCATTGATGGAATACTATGTTTTTAATTGAAGGTCAGCTAAAAGCTACACAACGATTCTTTCTTCTCGGGACCAAGCTTGAGAAGCGTCAAAAAATTATCCCATGTCAAAATTCAGGGGCATCCCCCAAAGAGGCCAAGCCACCGGGCCCCTAACTCCCTAGGTTCTGCACTGCCGGGTCGGCAATTTTTCTTAGTTAATTGTACTATGCTACGATGTGTATAACAGTAAATAAACCACCTGTTAAACATGTAGCGTTTTGCTTAACACAAGCACTCACTCACGTCTCTCTTTTTTTAAAAAAATACGCCATGTTGAACATCATAAAACATTAAATGAATAACTGTTTGGAAGGGAGTCCATTAAAATATTATGAAGGAATATGATTTTAAGAGTTGTTGTTTATGTTTACCCATAGTGAGGATTATTTTCTTTGGGAGGAACTATTTAACATATGAACTTTATTTGATGTATTATTAGGTGTCCCTATTCTCAAATGTATTTTGGCTACAATAATCTGTTCATGTCCTTGGGGCCACTGCAAGTATATCGACTGATTGTTAACGCACTGAAATATATATCACCATTTTCAACTCCAACTGTGTGCCTACTCGCCGGTCCGGGTACCGGGCCTTTGATAACTAGTATTTTTAATTTATGAAATGGGCTGTGAGACTTACAGACGAATAACTTGTGACATGTCACTTGATTTACCTGTCACTTGATTTACCTGCAGTATTTTAATATTACTGCTGTGAGACGTACAGACCAATAACTTGTGACATGTCGTTTGATTTACCTGCAGTATTTTAATATTACTGCTGTGTCTTTCAGACCAATAACTTGTGACATGTCACTTGATTTACCTGCAGTATTTTAATATTACTGCTGTGTCTTTCAGACCAATAACTTGTGACA
>JAGDYQ010000018.1:10167364-10182123 GCA_021962125.1 Bulinus truncatus | reverse complement strand
TTCCCTGAAGTTCCCTCCAAGGCCCCACGAAATGCTAAGGCCGTCTCTGTGGGGAAAGAGAGAGAGAGACACTGAATCATAATGGTACATCATGGGAATAGTGGGGAGAGAGGGAGGGGGAGGGATACGTTTGTCCACGATTATTCACTATAATAATTAATTATGCGTGGGCAAATACAAAGGGGAAAAAAACAGAACAAAAACAAACACCAAGGGACGGGCCCAACTGAACGCAAATAAAAAAAAACCCTGTGATATGCCCCTCTTTTTCTAAAGGGCCCAACATTTTCTTCTGCGCCCGGGGCCCCTACTGACATAACTCCGCCTCTGGGGATGTACTCACAAAGTCTCTTATGATTTAAAAAAAGAAAAATAAAACAAAATCCCCCTGAAAAATATGTGAGCTTGTTCTCCGTGGGTCACGTGACTGCCCCGCTCAGTGTTTCAGTGAGGGCGGAAATGGGGGGGGGGGGGTTAAGGCTGTGTATTTCGTATTTCTGGTTCGTCTGATCGCTAGTCGCAATACATATACTGAACATGCGAATCACTTCTAGGATGTTAGGCCTCTTTGTCTACTTCTTCTCTAACAGACGCCTGTCTGTTTATTTATTATTATAAAAAGATCCAACAAGGCTTTTTCGATAAATCGTGTTTCTAATCGGTCAGACGACACACAGTTTTCAACGCGGCTGCAGATCTTTAAACAACATTGACAAGAACAAGGACGAGTAAATATTGTTTTGCCTAATTCAAACCGGTGAAAAAAATCTACTTAGACGTCAGATTTAGACACAATAAACATGAAAAAGGAAGTGGGACGTGGGCGTGGTGATGAAAAAAAAAAGGGGAGAGCAGTACGAAACTGTTGTGCTCGACAACAGAAAGGGGGAGGGTCGATTAAAAACAAAAACAAACCTTTTTTTTTTTTCAAGACCTTGTTATTACAAAAAAAAAAACGTGATCGGAAAATAGTGACTTTTATAGGAGTTGGGAGGGAAGAGGGAGAGGGGTATTGAAGAAAACATTCTGTAGTGTAAACTAATTTGTAGGTCGACAGGTTTAAAGCTGACAACGTTTGATGGGGGGGGGGGGGAAATCACACACGGCGTTCACAACAATGTTTGTTTTTAAAAATGGTTATGAATCACATAAAGAAGAAAACATACGGTGACTACAGAAAATGTCTACCCTTTTTTAAAAAAAAATCTAGCTACAACTTGACATATAGAAATGTCGATTTTATTCCCTCAAATTACTCTTCTTTCTGTCTATGACAATGCAGTTCTTATTATTCTCCAAGAATTTCATTCTTACACTTTTTTAAAAAATCGGTAATACTGGCCAGTTTTCCGCTTTCCAACGCTCCACCCCCACCCCACCCGGGTTATCTACTTAAGTCTATAATAGTGTGAACATTCTGATCTGCTATTATAAAAAAAATATGTAAGGGCACATGCTCCGCCTCCCCTTTATCGCCCCCCCCCCCATATCTAACATTAAAGTTTGGGATGATTCGTCGGTTAAATCATTTCTGCATTAAACTATTAATACACTTTATATAAATGAGACGATTGGTTATCGGGAGTCACGTGTCACCTCGCCAACCACAACATTCACAAATAGAACCCGGTTGAAAAGAAAAAAAAATCGTTTACCTGAAGGAAGTTACAATAAGGAAGTTATTGATTCCTCTTGCTACGGTAACGGAACTATGATCATATTTAGATTAGCTTACGTAACAACGCAACCCAATATATTTCGATCCACCATGTTTGATACTTACATCCTCTGGGAGTGGGGGGGGGGGGGGTTCAGATTTTATGATAGTTGAATGTCATTGAATCATTGAAACATAATTAAAGAGGTGTGTTTTGTCTTTATATTGACGAAGACCGTTTAACAGACGATTGATACGCTCCGCTGGTAACAAGCAAAAATAATAACGTAAAGTCGAACAATGCTGAAGTACCATAGTATCTATATAAATAATAGCGGTGTGGGTTCTGCGATAAATAGAAAGTAAAGAATTAATACAACAGTATTCCAGTTTAAAATCGTCAAACGTAAACAATAGTTAATAAAAAAAAACATGAAAAAAAATCGGATCTGTCCGAAACCAAATATAACCCAGCCTACTGATCAAACCCAAGGGAATATAACTCTATGCAAACGTTTTGCAGGGTACAGCTAGTAAATGTATACTTTTTGAAACAAAAAATACCAATAAGTTCCCTTAGCCGTGAAGGGCCCACTGGCGGATGAAATGAAGAATTCATGTGTTTCTGTAGCCGCGGCATTTAAAGGGATTGTACGGTTAGCACAACGACCAGCCGTTTTTACTTTCCCCCCAATCTAAGTCAGGTACCCCACTACAGCTGAATGGACTTGGGGGGGGGGGGGAACTTTCAAGCAACTTAATACAAAACCTGGAGGAATTCTCTGAAATCACACCAATGATTGAACCTGGAACGCTCCGGTAGATAGTCGAGCGCTTCACCACCCCCCCCCCCCACCCCTTTCCCAAAGTTGGCTAAATCACCCAACACAAATGCACATTCGCCCCTTCTGCGTTGCGCAATAAACAGGGCGTCCTTACAAATTTTACACCCCCCCACCCCCCACCTCTACTTCATTGACAATTTTTTTTGTCCGTGACTCGACACCCGGACCGTCTGAGAAAAAATTTGTTTCAGTTAGAAAAAATAAATACATTTTTAATGTCTTCTTAAAGTTCACCCCCTCCCTCTACCATCACCTGATATGAACCACGATCTGAATCTAAATGAGAGACGGTCCTGCCCCCATCAGGTTAACAACAGACTGACTCTTTACCCTGCCATGAAAGACCTTTCAATTGAACAAAATAAATAATACAATCACAAACTAGGTCATACAGAGGTCAGTGTATGCGTCTCTCGGCAACATTCATTGTCAACAACAAATGTATACATCTGCTTGTGTGTGTGGGGGGAGGGGGGAGGTCTCGCTATACCAGTGGTTCTAGAACTTGTAATGATGGCCTGTTTGCGTCCCATCGAGAAACCTTTTAGTTTCCACTCCAGCCCACCCGTAAAGAAAGAACGAAAGCAAATGGAAAGTTGCTTTAAAAAAATAATTATTTAATTGTATTTCTTCAAGTAATTGTTAAAGTTGTTGACCACCTAGATCAAATCAGCTCGAGACCCACCAATGGGTCAAAGATTCTCACTTTGAGAATCACTGGGCTATACCCGCTTTTGTTGTGCTTGCACGTATAGAGTTGCTTTCAAACAAAACGTTGACTTGATAAACTCGAATTTTAATCAAAGCCAACTTTCTTTTTTGTTGTTTTGTATGAAAAATTCGTAAAGAGGAGAAAATTGGGGGGGGGGGGGTAGGTATTAAGAATAGACATGTTTTCTTCCGATATTCATTGCAAAAACATGTCAGCTCTGATATTTAAAAAAAAAAAATAATAATAACGAAAAAAAAAAGTTAACCCTTGAATATATTACTTCTCGTTTTGCAAAGTTTAATTTCTGTTGTAAACATATTTTGATTAGTTTTTTTTTTGTTTGAAATTAATTTATTCAGTATTGATAGGCATCTTTCTGCCCACCCTCACCCCGTCCTAAAACTAATCTTCCACTGGCATCTTATCGCCCCACTCTTTCTCTTTGCACCTACAACATTCTCTGCATTGTTGAAGTACTCACCATCCGCCTCTAACGTTTGCCTTCATGTCGGGCACTAGTTGGTCGGTCAGATAAACAATATTTGTTTATTTTTTTTCTCTGGTACACGGGCTGTGTCATTAGTCCAGCAAGTCCGTATCCCTGTTTACTGCAGCTAATTTTTATACCCTATTTCTGTCTACAGTGGTTAAGTTTAGCACGCAACCCCCTCCTCCTTGAATCCATTCATTTTCATATGGATAAACAAATTAGGGGCCCCATAGCTAAGGAGGCCCCAGATAAGACTTTTTTTTATTTGTCTTCACCTAAAACATCTCTCTCTCTCTCTCTCTTACACACACACTCTCTCTGCAGCCCCGTAGCGTGAAAATTCTACAGGAGGGGCCAGGCATTCTACAGCAGGGGCCAGGCAATAGCAGGGGGGGGGGCAGGTAATACATTTTACTAAGTAGAATAAATAAGCAGGGGAGGCAGACAAATCGCACGGGGGCCCGGCCCCCTGGCCCCGCACGCTACGGGCCTGTCTCTCTCTCTCTCTCTGTCTCTCTCTCTCTCTCACTCTCTCTCTCTCTCTGTCTCTCTGCCTCTGTCCCTATGTCTCTCTTTCTCTGTCTGTCTCTCTCTCTCTCTCTGTATGTCTCTTGTGTCTATCTTGTAACGAAATTTTAACTAGGGAACCATACAATGCAAGAATGTGTGTGAACCCGATCTATCTTGGGTTTTTCTGTGTTTACAATATGGGAGCCATTGATTCTCAGCCGTTTTTTTTTTTTAATCAAGTCACAACACTTCTCTGTTATTGCATACTGACCCCAGGCCAAGAATAACGAAACTTTCTAAATTTAGGACAAGAGGACCCGTTATATGGAAACCGTTATATTAAAACCGTTACTTTAAACTCACCAGAGCCTCATTATAGAATCGATCTTTAGAACGTAACTTCCAAAGCCTACTTCAGAATATGTTACAAGATTAATTTTTTGTCTTGGAGTGGTCTCACATCAAAAAGTGGAATTTACGTTTTAATTGATCTTTAGTTGTTTTTTCATTCGAAGTAAGAAGTTGTCGAGGGAAGATTTTGTGTGTGGCGGGAAAGATATTTTTGTGTGACTTTCTCAGTCATGCGGAAAATTTCTCTCCCCTCCCCCCCCCGCCCCAGCTCTTGACCTATAGTTGACCTATATCAACTGATTCAAACACAACCGACCATCGTACAAACGTATCCTCACTCTCCCCGCCCTTTTCAAAGAAGTAATACAGCGAAATGCCTCAATATTTATTTCAAAACCAACCACTGGCCTGAATAGTTACTGTCTGTCACAGACCCCCCCCCCCTCTCCACACACTTAGACCAGGGCTACAAATATAACACGTTTCAAAACCTAAGATCCGACGGTTAAAAATGGATCAAATGATAAAGTGTGCCAAATGGTGGTCATAGGTTCAAGTGATAAACTGTGCCAAATGGTGGTCATAGGTTCAAGTGATAAACTGTGCCAAATGGTGGTCATAGGTTCAAGTGATAAACTGTGCAAAATGGTGGTCATAGGTTCAAGTGATAAACATCTCATAATTGCATATGAATCATAACATTGTTGCGCAATGAGTGATCTATTGGTTCAAGATTAATTTCTTTGCCAGTGTCAGTGTTTGGGGTTGCGTTCAGGATCCAAAGTTTTAAATACGTTTCAGTCACAAAGTGTCACTCTGTAGTTGCAGCGCTGGATACTAAAGTGATTCTCTGGCCATTACACAGTGTCTCTCTGACCATTACCATAGATTGGCTATCTGACTATTATATTTTAGCGCTTCTATAACAATGACATCGTATTGCTTCTCTAATCATTACATTTTAGTGCTTTTCTGACCATTACATTTTATTTCTTCTCTGACCTTTGCATCCCTGATCATGATAGGCCATGAGAGGACGGGGAGGGGAGGAAAGGGAAACGAGAGACACATTTATGTAAGCCGATCACAAGTTTGGTTGGTTGATGTGTTTTTGTTTACTTAAAAGATGGGCAGTTTACTTCCCTTATTGAGCCGCGAAGGAGGTGGGGTGGGGGGGTGAGAGACTGTCTGTTAATAGTTCAATTTTCAGACATTAATATGTGTCGACAAAGTAAAAATGTACATATATATATATATATATATATATATATATATATATATATATATATATATATATATATATATATATATATATATATATATTTATATTATATTTAAAACGAATGAAATTCAAGTCTGTCACCGCCCCTACAATTCTCCCGTTTCATCGTGAATGTAAATAAATGGAGCTGGCTATTTTTTTTTCCATTCCTAGTTTATTTCCCTTTATTATTCTCAGCGCTAAAAATAGTTTACTAAAAATAAATTCTTCACGGTCCAGTTATTTTCTGTGTGTTTGATTTATGCCACATTGTAAAATTTCCTCGTACTTTCAAAAATACATTTAAAAAGAAAAGAACAACAAAAAATACATTTTCATAAGTCTTGATTTGTTGCGCATTTCGCTTTGAAATCACTGGTACCCCTTCTATTGGTTTTTATTATTTTTTTGTGTAACAGTGAATTTTCAAGAACCATGTTCTTTAACTAGCGAACAACTTAATCGAATGATATTAAAGATGTATCGATACTGCGTGTTCCTTGTAATGTATCTTAATATATTGTTGCCAGGTACAAAGTTAAAAACCGTTTTTTATAGATAGACAAATTAGGTGGCGGCTTAGGTCTCATCCCTCCACACAGCTAATGGGCCCCCCTGTCTGGATTTTTTACTCACCCTGCCACAAGGAAGAGCAAACTGCACACTTGTCTGTGACCCCTGGGGGGGGCGCTAAAATGATTCAACAGAGGGGGGCCGTAGTTTAAAGAACTATAGGTGGGGCCCAATTTTTTTAAAAAGTAGCAGTCTTAAAAGCGTTTTTTTTGTTTGCGTGGTGATGTATTTCTCCCCCCCCCCCCGCCCACAATGCACATTTGCCTGACTGTCCCCACCCCCTTCCTCCAAAAAAAAAATTAAACAGTGATTTGGTGTTAGTACATCCCCAGCCCCCGACCAACTTATCAGGACAGGGTGTGGCTGAGGATCGTCGGAACAATTGAAGAGAAATTGTGAGGATGAAGTTAAGTGCAAAGTTGAATTTTCACGGCTTGTCAGGGGCTTGACAGTTTTTCTTAATATGGAATAATCATACACTGGACAGTTTCCTAGCATGGGTCATCATAAGCTGGGCAGTTTCCTAACATGGGTCATCATAAGCTGGGCAGTTTCCTAACATGGGCCATCATACACTGGACAGTTTCCTAACATGGGCCATCATACACTGGACAGTTTCCGGACATGGGCAATCATACACTGGACAGTTTCCTAACATGGGCCATCATACACTGGACAGTTTCCGGACATGGGCAATCATACACTGGTCAGTTTCCTAACATGGGCCATCATACACTGGACAGTTTCCTAATATGGGCCATCATATGCTGGACAGTTTCCTAGCATGGGCCATCATAAGCTGGACAGTTTCCTAGCATGGGCCATCATAAGCTGGACAGTTTCCTAACATTAGCCATCATAAGCTGTACAGTTTCATAACATGGGCCATCATAAGCTGGACAGTTTTCTAGCATAGGCCATCATAAGCTGGACAGTTTCCTAGCATGGGCCATCATTTACTGGACAGTTTCCTAACATGGGCCATCATAAGCTGGACAGTTTTAAGCATGGGCCATCATACACTGGACAGTTCCCTAACATTAGCCATCATAAGCTGTACAGTTTCATAACATGGGCCATCATAAGCTGGACAGTTTTCTAGCATAGGCCATCATAAGCTGGACAGTTTCCTAGCATGGGCCATCATTTACTGGACAGTTTCCTAACATGGGCCATTATAAGCTGGACAGTTTCCTAACATGGGCCATCATAATCTGGACAGTTCCCTAACATGGGCCATCAAAAGCTGGACAGTTTCCTAACATGAGCCATCATAAGCTGGACAGTTTTAAGCATGGGCCATTATAAGCTGGGCAGTTTCCTAACATGGGCCATCATAAGCTGAACAGTTTCCTAGCATGGGCCACCATAAGCTGGACAATTTCCTAGCATGGGCCATCATAAGCTGGACAGTTTCCTAACATGGGTCATCATAAGCTGGACAGTTCCCTAACATGGGCCATCATAAGCTGGACAGTTTCCTAACATGGGCCATCATAAGCTGGACAGTTTTAAGCATGGGCCATCATAAGCTGGACAGTTTTAAGCATGGGCCATCATACACTGGACAGTTCCCTAACATTAGCCATCATAAGCTGTACAGTTTCATAACATGGGCCATCATAAGCTGGACAGTTTTCTAGCATAGGCCATCATAAGCTGGACAGTTTCATAGCATGGGCCATCATTTACTGGACAGTTTCCTAACATGGGCCATTATAAGCTGGACAGTTTCCTAACATGGGCCATCATAATCTGGACAGTTCCCTAACATGGGTTATCATAAGCTGGACAGTTCCCTAACATGGGCCATCATTTTCTGGACAGTTCCCTAACATGGGCCATTATAAGCTGGACAGTTTCCTAGCTTGGGCCATCATATACTGGAAAGTCTTTAAGATTACAGTAGATATAGATGACTATGCAGATAGTATGATATGTAGAAAAAAAAAGGTTTATTAAACATATAGTGTTTTGGTTTGTTTGTTTGTATTGTGTGTATGTAACAGCGACAAATGAAGAAATTCTAGTTCTGGAAGTCGCTACTTGTTTGGTCCCTATTCACTGACCCGTGATAAAAATATTTCCCCCTTCTCTCTCCCCCCCCCCCCATCTCCCTCAAATCCACAGGTAGAGACGTCGATACGCTCTATATCATTTGTTGTTGACGACCAATATCAGGCACGTTATTTGTCGAGGGGGGGGTGGTGCGGGAGGGAGGGGGTATGTGGGCAAGGATTAGGTGTAGGTCAAGTGAGGCCAAAAAAAGACGGAGTTCTTCCCCCCTCCCCCCCCCATACACCACCACCACCACCTTCCTACCACTCACATTCAATTTTACACAAAATATATAGAAATATGCGCACAATTTACACATGGACACACATACACACAACACACACACACACACACACTGTTTATGTTTTGCTGAGCACACGTCTGTCCTCATTTAAACTTTTAAATTTAAAGAAAAAAAAATCTTAAATGAAGGACATCCCAGCTGGCATACTTCTATCTGCCCCGTCATGTTGGGGCAGGCCCTTACCGGTTACCCTTTTTTTTTGTAGATTAGTGGTTTCTAGGCCGTAAGTGATATCGGTATGGAACATGGAATTGACTATTAAAAAAAAGGGCACCAGTCATTCCTGCCGTCCAGGTTAATGATTTATTAGGGGGCATAAATCAGTTACGGCGCTAAGTATTAGTGGGCCCTCCGGCAAGTTGTTTCAGTTAGCCCCTCACCAAAAAGTCTCCACATTACCGGCATTGGGGGCCCATATTACCGGCATTTGGGGCCATATTACCAGCATTTGGGGCCCATATTACCGGTATTTGGGGCCCACATTACCAGATTTAGAACCCATATTAGCGGCATTAGGGGCCCACATTACCGGAATTCGGGGCTCATATTACTGGATTTGGGGCCCATATTAGCGGTTTTTTGGGCCCATATTACCGACGTTTGGGGTCCGTTAAGTCCCTACCTATTCCCTTCCTCTGGTCTTTTAGGCCTACTTACCTAAACTGAACAACATAAAAACTGACCTGCGTAAAAACTGACCTGCGTAAAAACTGATAATTATAGATCTTCAAATAGGCCATAACCTAAATGGGGGGGGGGGGGCAGTGGAGTGCGATCCGTTGACATTTACTTTGCAGCCATCCATAACGACCCCGTACTTTTAGCACTTTTTATCACAGGCGCCACTGACGCCAAAGACGCAACTGACGCAACTGACCATAACTATATAATTATGAAATCCAATTTTGATTCGAATTTTTTTTAACACAAGATGTATTTATGTGTGATGCATGATGTGCCAATTCTTTCGAAATACGTAGTCAAGTACTTTAAGAGAGTCCCTAATTGTTATATGTTAACAAATGTCTATAGTGTCTGGTTTAGGGATAAAAATTTAAGGAGTAAAAAATTTTGAATCAACACCGGTTGCTTGCTTCCCACTATGTACCGATACCGCGCATCAGTCGATGTATTATTATACTCCTGATGTTAGGCATCGCTCAAGTCGATTGGCCCGTGGAATTTTGATTATTGCTGACACCGTACCATAACCCCTCCCACCCACACACACACACACCCTGAAACATGTAATTTTACCCTCCTCCCTCACCATAACATCCCATCCCATACAATAACGAAACAGTGGAAATATCGCAACAGGAAGAAAATGTGAGATATCGATTCGAGTAATTGCATGCTACAAGTAGTCGATCTGTAGTACAAATTATTCTAACACAAAGAATCCCCTCTGCTTATATCAATAAAAAAAATATGGCTAGAGGAAGGAGGGGATAACTCAAGAGATATTAACATAGTTCTTTTCGTGCATTTTAATTTTTTTTTAAAAATAATTTCGTTCATGTTCGTCTCAGCATATTTGATTTGTAAATCATGGTCTACGTAAAAATGCAATCATGTTCAACTGAGCATACCTGATTGGGTGAATCATGATTTACATGAATATTCAACCATATTGACACATGATTTGTTAATACAATCATACTTGATTGGCCCATCGTGATTTAGCTAAAGACTCGCATTAGTAAATCTAGTGTTCTTATTTTTATAATTTACTGGTTAAACATGACGTACAGGAACATGAACACTTTGGAGATATTTCATATTCACAAACACTGTGACATCGAGTTAAGTTGACATTTGTTCATGTTCATAGTGTTCATATCTTTGAGCTACTGTATGTTCATTCTTTGAGCTACTGTATGTTCATTCTTTGAGCTACTGTATGTTTATATCTTTGAGCTACTGTATGATCAGTCTTTGAGCTACTGTTTATTCATTCTTTGAGCTACTGTATGTTTATATCTTTGAGCTACTGTATGATCAGTCTTTGAGCTACTGTATGTTCATATCTTTGAGCTACTGTATGTTCATATCTTTGAGCTACTGTATGATCAGTCTTTGAGCTACTGTTTGTTCATATCTTTGAGCTACTGTATGTTCATATCTTTGAGCTGCTGTATGATCAGTCTTTGAGCTACTGTTTGTTCTTTCTTTGAGCTACTGTATGATCAGTCTTTGAGCTACTGTTTGTTCATTCTTTGAGCTACTGTATGTTCATATCTTTGAGCTACTGTATGTTCATATCTTTGAGCTACTGTATGATCAGTCTTTGAGCTACTGTTTGTTCATTCTTTGAGCTACTGTATGTTCATATCTTTGAGCTACTGTATGATCAGTCTTTGAGCTACTGTTTGTTCATTCTTTGAGCTACTATATGTTTATTCTTTTAGCTACTGTATCTTCATTCTTTTAGCTATGTATGTTCATTCTTTGAGCTACTGTATGTTCATTTTTTGAGCTACTGTAAGTTCATTCATTTTTCAAATTGTTCATTCGCCTTAAAATATTTCCAGCTCATTTTCCTTGAAATACTTTAAAAAACATATTTTAAAGCACACCACTTCAATTATCTAGAAACACTTCACGTTTAAGCAGCTTTCAATAGTTCAAAGTTCAAAACTTGAGCACAGTTCATGCCGTCCTTGTTGAAAGCATAATGTTTGTTTGTGGTTTCAAAAAACAGGCAATATGGTTAGACTATTTAAAAATGTGCAAACATTATCCAGCTAACAGATATATTTCGCTTCATTCAAATTACACAACAACAAGTAATTCAAAATAAACAGCCAAAACAAAACAAAAAAATAGGGTAGGTTGGCAGTCATTCATTATTTAAAAATCAAGTCTGTTGCAATCTTTGATAAAAAAAAAGGCATTCCGTATGTTCAGAGCACTCAGCTCCATAGGAACTTGATCAATGAAATCAATCAGCGCGTAGAGAAGTAGATAGGTGGGGGGTGGGGGGTGGATGGGGGGGGGGGTTAGGGAAGGGAGGGGGTGTCATAATTATTTTTTTTTTCGTCTATTATTTTTTTTTTTTGTTACCCTGATCTTCACGCTAGTGAAAGCAATGAAGCGTAACAGATGCCCTGTTTTCTATGAACACTGCGAGGGTCAAATGAAATAGGAATGTGATCCGTGCCTTGTATGTACACACCATGCGCACTGACATGTATAAATATATTCCACATCTCTTGTCTGTCTGCTGAAGATCGAAAATAGGAGATACTGTTTCCTGTTTAAATATTAATGGCATGCGCCTCGATATAATATATTTTTTTTTGAAATAATTAGAAAAATTCTCATAACATAAAATAAATAGACGCATATAAACAAATTGACCTGTTCATGATTATCTCAAAGTTGAGCTATGTTATATCTCTACACACTATATATATTGTATACATCGATTGATAATTATCGATAGATAGACAAGACAGATATACAGACAGATATACAGATAGATAGATAGATAGATGGATGGATGGATGGATGGATGGATGGATGGATGGATGGATGGATGGATGGATGGATGGATAGATAGATAGATTGATTGATTGCACAAACAGACAAGTTGCTAAGAGTCTATATTAAAACAGTATTGTTGAAGACTTCACTATTAGTAAAAGCTCCTAAAGGTTGAGATATTAATCTCATGATCCTTCCAGCCATTGTTGACTGGTCAGCTTTATTGGGTTTTTTTTTTTGCAGTGATGCTGTCTACACTCTCTCATCATACCATAGACTCTAATCACCAGGCCCTTTTCTTTTGGGTCTTTAGGGTCCCTTGCAGAGACTTTATGATAAATTCGGGGTCCCAGGGAAAAAGAACATATCGGGGCGCTAATAGCCCCAGATTTAGTTGGATTTGGTACAGGAAGGGACCCCTTGGGATAAGCGAGGGTCTTAGACAATCGGCTTGTTTTCTTGTCTTTAAGAACGGCACTGACCGCTAGTTTTTGAAGTTACCGGGGGGCTGGAACTCGTAGCCTGCACCACGCCCTCTATGGCTAATAAGTAAAGCGGCGTCTGCTGGAATCTTATGTGGAATATTGTAGTTTTTTTTTTGTATAGCTAACAGTGTCGTCTTTACAGCCCCCCTTCCCCCCCCCCCCATCCCTGAGCCCACGTACAAAGTGATGTGTTCGGGCCACGGCCATCAACACTCCCAAAAATGCAATACAAAATGTTCATTGTTATAAGGCCTCTATATAAGCGAAATTTGGGCCCAATTATAGGTAAATTGACACATCCAATGACCTTTGACATTGGACCATTACTCAAATAAAAAAAAAACATGGATGATGCACATTTTATTTTTACATTTATTTATATTTAATAAGGTAATACGTGCCATACACATTCTTACATTTTCCTCTTTAAGATTTTTTTCATGCAGAAATCTTTTTACTTGAGAATCTCGAGACTACTGCGTTACTTAAAATATTTTTTATTATGAGCCACTTTTGGCGCATGGCGCCTTAGATTGGCCCTGTCATTCCATTGTCATTTATATGTCACTCAGACTTAACGTGTAGGCCTACTACTACTTCTTGTTATTATTATTATTATTATTATCATAACCAAAAAAAAAAGGCAATTTGCAGACATTATTGACTGATTCAAATTTTTTTAACACTTCAAATGATCACAGTATCTGCGCTTAGCTAGCTTTCCTGCACTAGCGAGTGACGACCAGTTATTGATTGTCTGTTAACATCAGAAGTTAAAATGACCCAAAACCTCGGAACAGAATAAATCCATATATAAAAACATATAATTATGCAACGTGTAAGAAGTAAATGACTTTAAAAAACGTTTTTATGTAAGTTATGGGAGAAAGCCAAGTCATTTCGTAATGCAGAGTTTGTGTGTGTGTGGGGGGGGGGGCGGGATAGAGAGTCGAATGGACTCTGACAACAGGCTGAATAACAAAACTGTTCTGGTATATTACCATAATGACGCGGGGTGAAAAGGCGGTGGGGGGGGGGGGTGGATTCCAAATTTAAATGCATATCCGTCGCATTAATCGATAGGGCGGAAATATATATGCTTTGCTTTACGCATGATTGCTGTTGTAACCCCTGAACTTTATTTTTGGTAAACAAAAAAAAAATTCTTTTACCTAAATTTCACTGATGTGTATTGGATACGAAAGTTTTTTTTTAAGGGAAACATAAAAATCCGAAACGGCTTTTACGAGGAGGATCAGTGCACCGGGGTCATTTACCAGGGTAGAATTGTTTTTTTTTTTGTTTTCAGTTGGGTCATAAATAAACATTTCCTAAAACTGACCTGTCCCGCCACATTTTGAAATAGGGGACGTTCGTTAAGCTGAAACTTAAAGGGAGGAAATCTGTTTGTAAACAACTGAATGACGTTTTCATTATCTATCTTATTTACATTATAAACAACTGAATGACGCTTTATTATATATTTTAAATACATTATAAACAACCGACTGACGTTTTCATTATCTATTTTATATACATTGTAAACAACTGAATGATGCTTTTATTATCATATACAGTACAAGTAGCCTATGTGAAAACACGAATCTATATAAATGTAAATAATATTGTTACTTGAAATGTCTAACATGTCCTGATTTTATTGTATTATTTTATGAAATTTGAGTGTTATGATGATGAAGTAATGTTATTTCATGATCGTAGCATTCTAATTTTGGTAAAAAAAGCGACCGTAGAAGGTCTCGCACGTGTTAATATATCGTTATCTTTTAAAATATCCCATATATAAATACACAGAATCCGAGATAATTGATGCGGCCTAGTCAGGCCCGTAGCCAGGTCAAAGTAAGCAAGGGGGGCAGGCCCGTAGCCAGGTCAAAGTAAGCAAGGGGGGGCACCAATACCCAGCAAGGGGGCGCCTTCTCATTTTAGTTACTTTTTCTTTATTTTTTTTCTCTTTTTCTTCTTTTTTAAGCGGGGGTGGGGGCACTCCACACCTAGCGGGG
>JAGDYQ010000018.1:10138253-10166864 GCA_021962125.1 Bulinus truncatus | reverse complement strand
AAAAAAATTACTGTTGCTACTGTCATCTACATATAATTGCTCCTCGAATGTGAGGGGTTTCAGTTTCGTTACGAAAAATAATGAAAATAGTTATCACCCTAGTGACTACATCTGGTGTTTGATACGTGATGACGACAAACTTCATAAAAGAAAACCACGTTCTACTGTTCACTTCTAGTGTTTTTTTTTTTAGAGACATATTAGAACATAATGTAACATTATGTAATATATGTATGTAACGTGATGTAACATGACGTTTTGTAACATAACATAACATTTTTGAACTAGTAAATGTTAAATATTGACTAAAGTTGTATCTCATGGAATATGATTAATATTAATTATATGTTTAATTGAATGTTTGGTTTTACGATCAAACGCTTGATGCAATAAAAATAACCAATGTCATATTCAGACTCAGCATACTCAAATTAAATAAGAAACATCAAAAAATTTAGATAAACAGAGAAAAAAAATTTTTTTGTTACATAGTGTAATGTATGGAATCAAGATAGTAAGTCATGGATTAAAGATGGTAGAAGTAAAAGTTACCATAAGTTCACAGAGACATTAAGAAGAGAGTCTAGTTTTCCTTCCTTAGGTATTGAACACATCAGTTCACGCACAGAGAAATCTGCCAGAAAGTAATAATATTTGTTCATCTAAAAGTCGTATCTTTACCTTGTTTTACTTCAGCCAGGTGCCACTCATCGCCCGCACGTGCAGTTGGCTCTATCTCCCGGTACGACCTCTGAAGTTAAGTCATGTTGAAGCAGTTATCGATGTCTGCCCACACCAGCTCCCGATAAGACTTAGGTGGGCCCACAAGGCGTTGGTCAGGTAACAATCAGGTACAAACTGACTAAAACTGTGGTGCGCTACTTCATTACCTGTCACAATATGTCACATCAAAGACTTTCCGAGTCCAAAGTCACACTTGAGATCATCTGTCACACAGTCACGTGATGTATACAATGTTCTAGACATTGTGAACTTGGTAATGTTTTCAGATCCAAGATGTTGGTCTCTGGGCTTGCCCTTTACTATAAAATCTATTCTTAGCAACTGCAGTTTGTGTCTATTGAAGTGTTTTTTTTTCTATGAATAATAAAAATTTATTGCATGTAAATTTGTCTATTTTATGAAATTTGTTATGTTATTGCTTCTTATACAGAAGAACATTTGTGTTCAAGAATTGCTTTCCTCACTATCCTTTAAATTCCTTTTTTTTTTAAATATAATTAAAAAAAAAACAATTACTTACTTTTATCTTTAGCCATTTTTTTTGCTGTATTTATTTATTTTGGAAATAATAGTATAATAATACAAACTGTACATCTGCTTTAATTAATCTGCATTTTAATATAGTACAAAGAATTTTAGTTCGGTAATTCAGAGAATCACATTTTTTTTCCACCAAGAAACTGTTTCAACCAACGATGGTTCCATTAAATCCAAATACAACATGTTTAGGATTTACACACACATTGACATCCGCTCACTATTCCGAAGCACATACAAGCAAATTTTAAGCCAATATACATCTATACATTTTAATAGAGTTTGACAGCATTGGGATATATATATATATATATATATATATATATATATATATATATATATATATATATATATATAGATAGAGAGAGAGAGAGAGAGAGAGAGAGAGAGATACATGAGGTCGCAAGGATTTTTTTGAAAGCATTGGCTCTTCCAGTAACAACATGCACAATCGAGAGATCATTTAGCACTCTAAAACGAGTAAAAACGTGGCTGATGATCGTTTATCTGGTCTTTGTATGATGAGTATCCACAGAAAAAGAATGAAAAATTTAAAGAAAATTCTTTAAAAAATGACAATAATGTAATCAGTTATACTTGCAGATATAATTCTTTTTTTAATTTGATATATGTACATTGTCTTCTATGTAATAAATTTCAGGAAATTTAGTTCAGTTTTATTGTAACAACTTTATGACATTTTTCCAAAATGAATACGCCCATGGATAGATAGATAGATAGATAGATACACACGAACATACATACATACATACATATATACATACATATATACATACATACACACACACATTCATAAATACATACATACATACACATTACAGCATTCTTGTTGAACATACAACTCAAAAAACCTGTACTGAATGGGTCCAATGAGAAACTTTGTCTAAGATATTTATTTCATATCTGAACAAATTACAACAACGTTCATTTATATTGTAATTTATCGAAAACACTGATTTGTATTCATATGTGTTTTTACTGTTATGTTGACAATCAGTGTATAAGAGTTATCGAACATTATTTAAATATAAAGCCTGTAGCTATCATTTGCAGCTATTATCTGTTTATGTTTACATGGGACATTGCGTCTCGACCACTTATTGGATTACACTGCCAGCTTAATACATTGTTGGCATTTGTCACTTTCCTTTTTCTTATACATCCGAAAGAAAATATCTCCAGCTTATTATTAGCGGTTTTCTTTTTTTAAGGTCTGAAAAAAAGTGGACATAATTCTATGCTGCCCGTGGAATATCAAATAATTTTTCGTATCTAATTAATACAATTATTTCCTAACAACTATTTTTCTAACCTATATAAACATTCGAATCCTGCAATTCGCATGTTTGTTATTACAATGTGCACTTTGTAATAGTCTGCTTAGCAGACGATAATGAGATTTTATTCATGCCATTCTGAGATATGCTGCTCGTTAATTAGTCAAAAAATTTTAATCTTAGATTTTATTATAAACACTTCTTCTGCGCAGTAAATAAATAAATAAATAATGCATTGAATAAAAAAACCATATCATATTTATAGCATAATTAAAATAATATATAGATAGATTAAGGTATTTTACTAGTTTGCCTATGTGAAACACAACAGAGCTGTGCCTTGTATATGGCATAAACAACATCAGCACATTATTCTCTAAGAGTTATGACCGGCAACACTCACGCCTCGTCCCTGCAACTGACCATTAAACAAGAGTCTATTGGCTGCTATCTCAACACTATTTAAAAATTAAAAAAAAATTCCATCTTATACTCTCATTGGTCTGTTCAATGTCATGAATTGAAAATATAAAAACTGCAACATACAAATATGCATGCATTGGACGATCAGGCTGTCTTAAAACTAAGTCTCAATTAAAAACCTGAATTGGATTAAAACGAGAAAAAATAAAAACATAAACAAATTAAAAAAATAAAAAGTAGAACTACAGCATGAGAGCAGGGTGCGTCAATAAAACATTGTCTAAATTCAATGTAGTTTCCAGTTTTTCTTCTTCTCTCCATCTCCTTAGTTCACGTAGTGTTGTTAAATCGTTTTCCCTTGTCATTATTACCGCTGGCATTAACCGAGTACTTGTTATACTTGTCTCCCCTGTATCACATATTGTTTAGGATGTCAGTGGTTTTTGGATTGGTGTGTATTCGTTTCAAAATTCTAAACATTTTTTTTAACTCATTGATTCAGACGTTGTATAGTATGGAGGAATGGATCTATCTATCTTGTTTATATTTAGCCAAACACAATTCACACACTTTGGCATTTACTTAGAGTATCTACCCATGTAAGCAAGGGTGTTCTAAGACTTTTCAGGGTCTCTAGGCAAAAAAATTTGTCAGTAGGGCTGGGATAGGAAAACCACATATCAGAGGCCGGGAATTGGTCGTATCAATACATGATAGTCATTATATTTTTATCAATTCATGATAGTCATTATATTTGTATCAATACGTGATAGTCAATATATTTTTATCATACATGATAGTCGTTATATTTGTATCAATACGTGATAGTCATTATATTTTTATCAATACATGATAGTCATTATATTTGTATCAATACATGATAGTTATTATATTTGTAAGAACATATGATAGTCATTATATTTGGATGAATACAAGAAAATCAATGTCTTTGAATATTGTAGAATTTTTTATCGGCCTAAATAAATAGAGATGTATGCCCTAAGGCAGTATACTGGCAGACGGGTTTTTTTTTAATCAATTGACCCACAGGTGATAGCCTTCTTCACTTATGCCTAAGGACTATTTGCATATGAGACACTGTACAGGCAACTAAGACCTGTGCTTTTTTTTTGTGCCTGTACGCACCGGACCGGCGTACCTGCACCTTTTTCAATGTGGGTTAAAAATATTACTTTTCTTGTATTTTAACGTTTATTATTAATTTATTATATTATTATTTATTAAATTATTTGTCAAAATTGAATTATTTTAAAATAGTATCTTTGCAGTTGTGATTTAGCCTGCATCGAGGTGCGAAATTGGTAGTTAAAAGTGAGGCAATCCATCACTGAGTACCGGCACCTATTTTTTTTTTTAACAAAAAAAAAAGCACTGACTAAGACTCAAATACATTGGCGGACATTAATTAAGTCAACTTGCTAAATAGTTAGTTGGACCTACAACCGTTTTCATTGGTTAAGAGAATCATGCTGACAACCAATAGTTTAGATCCTGTCCACCCGCTGACCATGGGCGTCGCAAATGCCCCCCCTTGCCCCCCCTCCCCATGAATACGCCCATGCCGCTGACAATGACGATAGAGAAAAGATACAGATCCTGTGTTTGTCAGACTCTAAAACATGTCAGCCAGGGCCGGGCGATGTGGTCCGGTTACATAAAGAAACAATCGGGTGACTGATACACATTATAATTTATTCCACAGATCCAGTCCATTAAATCACGTGATTCTACGATAATACGTTCAAACGTCTGAATCGAGAGACTTGTTGTGCAGGTTCACCACTTCATGGTGGGAGCTAGTAGTGCGTGAAGCAGGACGTGGCTTGAAACTTACTTTTCTCGCCCTGGATTCATCATTACCGCATTAATGTTTTCTACTTATTTTCTCTCAAAATACCCACATAGACGGAATGATGCAAAAAAAAAAATGTGTATCAGTATTTAACCCTTTCTCAATCTAACATTGAAGGTAAACGGTTTAACGTTCTTTCACACCGTTTATAGACATTGGCTAAAAAAACTTTTAAAAGATTATAAAGTTGTGTCAAACGTTTAAAAAAAAATGTGTATTGATGTCATTGGATAAATATAATCAATGAAAAATTAAAGTTTTCGTCAAATTAGGTGTCAATTTATATCAAAGTCTTCATTAAATCAAGAGTCAATACATACGGTATGGTATCAGTTTCCATTAAATCATGATTCATTGTAGGCTATATCATAGTGTTCATTTAAACAATATTCAATACATGATATCAAAGTCTTTTGGTACGGTTGTGCTGTAAAGAGCTCGACAGTCAACATAACGTTTCGGGTTTGATCCCAGCAAGGGGATTTTGTACGTCCCACCATTGTCACCACACTATCGGCTAAGGTGGGGATGAAAGAATGGCATTGAGGTATATATATATTGTGGAGAACATGGTTCTCACATAGTTATTAGAATGTAGGATAATATATAAAGTAAATCTGTCTTTACGTTTTCTAGCGACCTGGGTTAGGGACTTGATATATGATTCCGAGAGTAGGGAGAGAGTCCACTGACATTCTGGACAAACAGATAAATCACCGGACTGCCACGGACTGTATTAGCATCAATCCCACCACATCTTCTCCTAATAGAATGTATGTCACGGATCAAACCAATAGCCGTGACGAGGGACATAGTGAAAACGTGCGTACCAGTTCCCCATCCCCCCCACCCACCCCCATTCCAGCTGTTGTCCCCTCCTGATTTAATTACTGTAGGTCAGCACAGGTATCACGTTTGGATACCAGAGTGACCATGACTTGCATACCTTTTCTGTTCGTGGAATGGAAGGTAATTTGTAGTTCCCACACATCCGTTTGTGTTATGGGGACAGATCGAGAGGGCCCAATGATATAAAAGTAGGTTTTGAAACAGAGTAGAAAATAGGGGGACTGAGGCGAGCGTAGAGTGTGGACGTGAGATGTAACGAAGTCCACTATAGCTATATTATTCTAGCAGTTAGTCAGAGCATAATTTTAGTAGTAAAAGACAGCAGTATATATATATATAAAAGGCGTTAGAGACTATTGGATTATGTGATGTTATGAACTTTTGATGTAAAGATTTGATGTTGTAAGATAAACATTAAGATTAAAGAAGGAAAATACAAAGCCTGCATTTGACTCTTCTGTTGTTTGGTGTTTGTACATTGTGATTGTAACCAAAAGTAATACCAGCACGCAACATATATATATATATATATATATATACTTCATAGGGCGGTCTTCACATTTAAGATTGCATGGTTGATATTGATTTCTTCATTCAATCAGCATACGAGGTACAATTTTTCACAAATTATAATGTCAAAGTAATTTTATTCTCCTCTCGATTTGACAGTTTAATGAATTACGATGTTTTTACTTTCGTACTTTTTGTTCCGTTTAAAGTTTTTAAATTTTGCCTTTAAAAAAAAAAAATTTTTTTTAGCCTTACCTATAAAAACGCTATGAGCCACTTCTTGGTCTTCTGTAAATGTAAACAGAATCCATGGATGGACAAATGTGGAGCCAAATTATGGGAACGTCCGCTAAGGAATCCTTATCTCGACACACTTCAAACATTTCTCGACTTAATTCTTCATGCATGAATACGTCCCATCCAGTACCGGTCACGAAATTCTAATCAAATAAACCTGGTCGTGCTAAAGGTGTTGGACTGCCCTACCCCCCCCCCCCTTCCACACGTGACGATTATAGCCTGACCAGAAAAAATTAACTCCTTATGTGCCACTTCATACATCCATGTGCTGGTTAATACCATAAGTCAATAATCAGGAGAGTGGAAGTTAAAGGGAAACAATCCATTCAATATTTATAACGCTCTGTACTTGTTGACTCGTGTCACCTAATTAAATTTTCTTTAATTTATAGATCAACTGAAGAAATCTTGCGGGAGAAAAAGAAGACATAAAGAGTCTAATCGAAATTTACACCGGAAAGCCTTATTTATTTAAAAAAAAATCATCCTTTTTTTTTGGGGTTGCTTGTGTAAACCTCATGAAACCTATGAGAGATTAGTAAGTCTTCTTAGAATGCTGGTTGAATCCGTGGAGCTTTACATTTGGTTTCAAAGCAAGTCACTAACCTATATCTTCCGTTTTTTTTTACCACAAGGTTTTAATATAAATGGAGTGCACATTAATCATATTTTACTACTCATTGGAGGTCTTTAACAGTGCTACACCATATAGGTGTCTTGTTCAATGGCAGGACAAATTTATCACAATACATGTACATAAACTTCCTGTTTCAATTGATTTATATAGTGGGATATATCAACAGACTAAAGTTAGCTATTTGCCAAGCAAAGAATTTCTTAGCTATTAGCTTTTATCCTTGATGTTCAAGTTTTCCTCATAAAAAATGTCTAATGTTAAGTTACATATATACATTAATGTCGGCATTTTGAGTCAAGGTTTCCATACAATCATTTCGGTTTGTTTACCATGCTGTAAAATTATGGTAAGCCCCAATAATAACGAACTTTAGATACCTAAGGACATAGTGAATTCCGTATCTGGTTCACTGCATTGATATCCTTATATTTTAATGTCTCAATTCCCTATTTGAACTGATATTTCTTAGCGGATTACTAGGTTTATTAGTTAAAACAACATCTGCCATGTTAATGAAATAATTCAAAACCAAGTTCATAAAGGTCCATAATAAACAAACTACAGTATTAATCTAGTGACCGAAGATACGCAGCATGCAGAATCTACTGCAAATATTTTTTGAATGACACTGACTTAAAAAAATTAACAGCCCCATTGATTAATGATTATCTGTACGCTGGATTATAAAAATACTACAGCAATCTATTTTTGTTAACCTGTATTTCATTTAGTAATTCAATAAAAGAAAAAAATTCACTGAAGTACATACAAAATTTAATATTAAAACATTTGTGAACAATCAATGAAAATTCTTGTCAATTTATCAAAATATATATATAACCGAGTTTTCAGTTGATCAAGCTTTTTGTTTATCTAAACAATTAAGAAACAAAAAAACATCAACAATCTAACATTATAGATCCATCAAAAACAGTCATTTACCCTAATTACACAACATACATTATTAATCATCTACCATTAAATCTTTTTTTTTTACAAACACCAAAAATAACTTTTTACACCAACAAAAAGTTCAAACACCAAAAATAACTTTTTACACAAACAAAAAGTTCAAATAAATGTAAAACAACATTGAAAACCAATAATTAAAATCATTAAAAATAATATTTGTAAAAAAAAAAAAAAAAAAAGAGAGAAAAAAGAAGTGATATTTTTCTTATATGGCTTTCCGGTGATAATCTGGACTTGCAATCTCATAATTTGAAATTTTAAACAGATTTGGACCATTTTTGGACAAATATCTGAAAAGCAATTTATTAAGAAATACATTAATATACAAAATGAATTATGAGTATATCCTAAAGAAAGACACAAACATTTATGATATACCAACAAAAAAAAAGGATGTAATTTAAATACATTTATTTGGTTCATTATTAATTGAACAAAAATATGCAGTTCAGGTAAGGACTAGATCCCTTTGGTAATCACAAATACCAGTTTACTAGCTTTATAAATTGATATGAAATTTGATTATGGCAATTTAAAATAAGCGCCCACACGTAATTTACAAATACATGAGTGGAGCACAAAGCCATTAAATAATTCACAATTCAGCGGATAAGACTATTGGCTTCAGTGATATAACTGTTGCTGATTACTTAAAAATTAGGATTTAGTCTCACACATGGGTAAAAGTCTGACATTAAATTAATTCTTTTCACATGGACTATTTTAAGTGCCCTACAATTTATATTCTTCTTACAGTAATATAAATAATATGTACAAAAATTAGTTCTTACTTGAGGAAATCATGGACATGATTGAGTAAGATGTGGACTGTTCTTTCATCAAGTGATGTATATGCTAACATTGCACCTAAACGAACTAAAATTTAATTCAAGACTTGGTTAAATCAATGTACATAGTGAGATTAACATAAAATTGTTCTCAATATTTAAGTAGTATTTAAAAAAAAAAAGGGGGAAAAACTTATATAATTTTGTTTAAATTAAAAAGAAAACAATATGTATGTATTTACAAACAGATGTAGATTGGCAAAGTAAAATGAAGAAGTAGGCATATATGAGAAAACATAAAACGGCTTACCAAATAACCTCAGAAAATGAATAGCTCCATAAATGCTTGACATGGGTTTATCTGGATATTCTGATAAAATCTATAATGTTGTAAAATAAAGAATGTTCTCATAAACATGTAAGCAGACAATGATATGTAATTCATTAATTTACTCTGTATAGCCTATTTTAAAATATATCAATTAGCCATTAGGCAATTAAGATAGCAACAACTGAATTTCTTAATGGTAAGAAAACAAATATCTATTGTATTAAACAAAGCAATATTAATGGAAACTCATTGTGAAAAGACAGTGAAATGTCAGTGCTAACAGAACCAGTGTAACAAATTTTACAGTATTGAGAAATTTGTTTGGTCCCTTCCACTTTGCTTATATGACATCTATTGTAAAATGTCATTGCAACGAATTTCTTTCAATTTTCGCAAAAAAAAAATAAAATAATAATTACATTACTTTACTAAACTGATCAGTATGCTGGGTGTGGAGTTGGAGGGGGGGGGGTCCCCAGTAATGTGCTATACGGGTGAGTTTATTTTGTGTTTGACAGCACCTGTATTTCTTGAGGTAGGGACTTGAGGGAAACTGGCGATAAGATTTCGCAAAGATGGTAATTAACATTATAATTAGGGATACTATTTATCCTAATTTGTGAAGATGGTACTTAATATATCTATTCAGAAATACTGAAAGAGAAAAATAGAAACCAGGATTTAAAATACAGATGGGAATGACTTTTTAATTGAATACAGTTATTCCAAAATTTTGAGACATACATGTATAACCATAATCCTGTTTATAAAATTTATTTGATTAGATTCTACTGCAAGGGGTGTAATTCAGGTATACAAACGGTACGGAAAAACTATAATTGGTATTAGCTCCCTTAATTTTCTTATTACTTAAATTTTGTACCCTACAAAATTTCCGGAGTAGAACACATTTTGAATTAACTTAGACATTAACAAAAATTATGTTGAAATATTTTAGTTAAATTACCTAAATATATCATATAATGTCTATAATGAATGAAATGCAAAAAAAAAAAAAATATTGGAAAGTAAATGTCCCCCACCCATTCAGTGTAACAAAATTTCTATATAACCAAATGAATTTTGACTCCCATCAATTGCTTTATAGCGACATTTCAGTATGCATGTATCAATTAAATAAGTTTATCAGTAACTAAACTGTGTACATGTATTAAGTGAAAAAAAATTTCCAAAGAAAAAGCCTACTAATTTTCAAACAAAGGGTAAGATGTTCTTTTAGAATAGTGGTTCTGTAAGTCTGTGTCACAAGCTGGTTTGAATGGGTTGAATTTTTTTTTTAATTAATTAACTAATGGAGATGTACAAAAATTTAATGTTAGCTTTTCCCTTTCTGTTTTTCTTTCTTTACGAGTAGGTTGTGAAAACCATTTCTTAGTGAGTCACCAATCAGAAAAGTTTGAGAACAACAGACTTGGATCATTTACCAGCTCCTAATGACACTGAAGAGACTGACAGACGAGTCCACTAAACTAACTGTACAATACAGAAACAAATTACTTCACTATATTGTGGTCTTTCAAATTTGTACAATAACTGAGCTCCCAGCATGACATTGAAATAATCTTTACAGCCAAGCATGGTCTCAACCATTGCATCTCTAGAATCAACAGCAAAATTGAAAAAAAAAAATGTAATGGAAATACACAATACATACAAGTATAGTCAAAAAATGTAAAAACATAATATAACTGAAATGTTTAAATTTTATATATACATGTGTATATATATATATATATAAATCTGTTGTTTACTATTTTTATGCTTTATTTTGTTCAAAAGAATTTCACTGGCTTCTGTGAGTTTATATAATCAATAGAAGGGATGGCTAATAATAATTTTATCAAACTGCCAAAATAAAGCAAATTGAAAAGAAATTTTTCTGCACATGCCAAATATAGGGCAAAATTAAAATGAATTAATTTTTTTTGCATGCAGACACGTTATGTTTTAATAGTAGTACATGTATTTATAATATAATTGATTTCAATGCATATTGTGTTAATAAAATGCCTAATCCAACTTCCTGTCAGTGTGTACAAAAAAATGGTAGCTTTTATAAGCTCAATTATTAAATATCAAAAAACTTTTATAAACCAATTATTAGATTCTCTAGGGAAAAAACATACAATAGAAATTTTATCTCGCATTCCTTACTTAAAGAATAATTTAAAATATGGATCAAAGTTTGCACATTTATTTACAATTTTTAAATGCTGCTAGAAGCTTATGAGTAAAATTTAATATAGATAGTTTCATTAGAGAGTACTGATGACATCATTATTTTAATTTAATAAAAAAGTGCATGTAAAAGTTAACCAAAAGACATATATTCTTCACAATAACCTTTTGCCTATAGATTTTCCTAATGCATGAATGATGTTGAACATAGCAGTGAAGGTTTGCCATCATTTTACAGACTTTTTAACTGGTTTTAATTTAATATAAATATAATTATGGTAAGAAAAGCACAGGTTAACTTCAAGAAATCGCTTACCTGTTGGCATTAGAATTTTTCGATGTTTTCGCTTTTACATATTCATCAATTATGTCATCCACAGTTTGCTTGCAAGGTAGAGTTACGAGCTGAGTGAAAAAAAGTGAAAAATATGAAAACTTGCACAACAAAAACAGCCATAAAAATTTAAGTTTTTATTCATTAAGGGTATTTATTATTACCATTTTCTGCCGAGTAATTAAATCCCAGTCATCAACAAGAACTGGCTTTAAATCCTCAGGAATCTTTATTTTAACTTCGATTTTGGACAAGTAAGCATCTTCCTAAAGAATGTGGGTAAATGAATACTTTAAAGTTAATAGTTGTATTCCAAATTTAATTGTAAAATTTTTGTGTTTTTTTTTTATATAACGTGGCTCTGCATCAAATTTTATCTAAACAACAGCTTACTTGGTGTAAATGATAAGAAGTCACAACCAGGAAAAATTAGCCATAGCAAAATTTTGGGTGATGAGTTATAAAACAAACAATATTAATTAAACGTCATTAGCATCAAACTCATTTATGAGGGAACAAAGGATTGAGGAGAAGACTGACAAATGAGTAAACAAGAGGAGCATAAAAATAAAGAATGAAATAAAAATGTTTCCATAATATAAACTTACTGATTCTACATTCTGTTCAATTCTCGCACGCTTTCGTTTGGGCTCACCGGATATAGGTGTGGACTGTGGAGTGGCTGGTGCTGAGTCCTGAATGCTTGACGGAGCTAACCAAGATAGTAAACAAATAGTTTAGAACAAAAAAATCATCATCTATAAAGTATAATTTCTATGAGTCTCTATAAATAAAACTTTACCAGAAGAACTCTTTTCCTTTTCTTCCTTTTCCTTCTTTTCTTTTTCTTTTGTTTCCTTATCAGGATCTTTTTCTTTCTTTTTATCAACAACCGATGGCTGTGGAGTAGATGGTCTTGGTTTGGGTTCTTTATCTTTCTTTTCTTTCTCTTTAGGAGTTGCTTTTTCTTTTGGAGTTTTTTCTGTAGTTGGCTTTTCTTTATCTTTAGTTTCTTTCGGCGCTTCCTTTTCTTTGCCTAAAGGCTTTTCTTTTTCCTTCCCACTTCCAGACGGTGTTTTAGGTTGTTTTGTTGCATCCTTTTCCTTTTTACTTGCCTTATTTTTTTTCACCTGAGCACTAAGTTGAGTTTGATTATAGAAATTAATTTTATATAAGCAAATCGATAAAACTTAAACAAAGCATAAGTTCCAGCAACCATTGTAAGCACCCAATTACAAAACTGCCCTTAAAAGAAAATTAAGCCATCAAAAATTGAAGATGAATAATTAATTATTAGCAGCTGATCTTTTAGACCTGATCATTGCTTAAATGTCATAAGTAAACTTCCATGAGAAGATAGGGGTAAAGAAAAAAACTAATGGAAAAAGTAACTGGCATTTGTTTGTGTTTTATCTAATAGACACAACATAAATATCCTGCTTATAAAATGAATGTTTTATGGAAAGTATTTTCATTATAGAACTGAATAATATCCTAAATATTATGAAAACAAATAACAGGTTTAGATACTTAAGTCTAACTGACAGGTTATCCAAATAAGTATAACTCTAGTTCATTGACAAAAAAACTTAAAAAAAAAAAGATCTAATAAGTGTTGATCTACTCTCCCCAGAATTGATTTGACAAATAAATTACATTATTGCATTAGGCTGTTGTCTCATAAAACTATTGCATTAGGCTGTTGTCTCATAAAACTATTACATAAGAAACTTAAAAATAAAACTCCCTAATGGTAAAAATTTAAATCACTAAGAAATTAAAAGCAATTTCATAAGAAAATTAAATTTTAAAATAACTGGTGTAAATGACAGTCCATATTTCAGTAAGATTAGTAAAGGGCCTATGAGGCAGATAAAGTGTAGAATTCATCTGTTTCTGTAACCATTGGCTAGTACAACACCATTTCGCAACATAAAACAAAAATTATGAAACGTTATGTTAAGGTATTTAAATAAATTTCAAATTAACAATTAAACAATGAAAAAAAAACAACATTTACTCTAGACTTACCCATGATTTTTAAGAAGCTCTTTCTGTTTTTGTATACCAGCTTCATTGTTTTTAACAACCCGACTCTCTTGGACCCATTCATCCCAGCTGTGAGAGATAAGAATAAAAAAATAGTTTAAAATACAAAAAAACAAAAAGACAAACCCTCATTAATCATGGGTGGTAATAAAATGAAAAACTTTTGGAATACATGGATACATATATTATAAAACCTCTTACTTTTTGTTCCAACCATTATAATGAATCAGATATTGCACTTTTCCATCCTTTACTTCCATACGCATACACTGAAAAATAATTCAATACTGCTTAAAGCGATTCAATGATATTTAATAAGCCAATATTAAAACATTTTAATAAGCTATAAGCTGAAAAATATGCTGCAATAAGAACATTCTCAGATTTTCATTTCAAAAACAATTTTTAAAAAGATAGAAAACAAATAATGATTTTTTTTCATGTACTAATAGGAAAACATTTGTAAGGTGCCTTTCTTTTATTTAAAACCGTATTAGAGATATGGTTATAGAATGTCATTTTTTATCTAAAACTGTATTGGTGATCAGGGGAAAGCAACCCAACACTACGGTTTGGGGGAAGGCCAGTGGCTTTTAATTTATTTTTATTTATTAAGAAGCCTTTATTTTAATTAAAAATTTTTTTTTCTCAAATTGGGGATATATGGAAAGAAAACACATTCCGCTATAAAAAATTCGTATGCGTCCAAAAAAATTGTACTCATTCTATTTATCATTTTGCAAATGTAATATCTCCTGCTTGTGTATGTTTTATATCTCAAACTTTTTTCTTATAGATAATGTACAAACCACTGGATAACGATAAAGCTACTTAATGTTTCTTTCTCAACATCCCTATATTTAAAACCTGACAGTAAGAAAAGGAACAAACTCCCTGAGGACCATAAGCAGATATGAAATACAGGATAACCAAAGCCAATTAATCTGTTTGTCCTAATATCAATATTTTTTTTTGTTTCATCGCCACATGATTCTTGATTAATCCCTTTTGCAAAATATTTCGTTATTTTGTTTCATTTCAGAATTATTAAAATGACAGAATTTTAGATTTTTAATCACTATACAAAGATGAAAATGGCCCCTTTTCAGACCTCACTCATCACTTATTTCTTCTACTTAATTTGTAGTTTATTTGCAATTTTTTAATGCATATTTATTCGAACCCTCCCCCCTTCTATATAGAAGATGCTGAAAATATTTCCAATTTTTTTTTATAACTGATGTGGACAAACTATAATATAACAACAGCCATACATACCTTTGCCTCATAAAGTAAAGGTCCATGGTAGCATAAAACTTTTTCCCCTGGTAAATATAAAGAAATAAATTAAAATACTAATTATAACCATAATAAAAAATTATCTTTAAACACCATTAAAATATTTGCTTAAAAAATAAAAGCATTTAAAACATGAGAGAAATAAATCACATAAAACAGAAAAAAAAATCATCAAATTAACATAACATATTCAAAAATCTTTGGATAAATGTAAATATGTTATCTAATTGTATAGCTTTCTAAATATCCTTTTTAGTAGACTGGACATTATTTGGAATAAAATTAAACTTTTAATGAAATGGGTAGGCTTATTATGCCAGACAATCAAGAGTCAGTAGGAGTGACCATGCATTAGGTTGAAGAGAGCCACCTACTGGTTTTTCAAAAATTCAGATTGGCCCCCAATTATATCAGTTTTTCTTTTTTACCTTGTATTCAATAAATTTTGTTTAACTGAACATGTTGTGGTAATTGTTTTTTTTTTAAACAGAATGTGGCTCTCCCACCTCATGTGTGGCAACTCCTTTGTAGCACTCTTCCAATCATAGATGTCAGGAATTACATAAATTGGTAAACATATATAAACCCTTTGGGTTTAGCTGAAGAGGTTATAAGAAAAAAAACACAATTCCATTTTTTTTTAATGCAACTTTTACGTTATGTTTTTGAGAGTAAAAAGTCAACAAAGTATTATACAAAAAATATAATACAATGTTTTTCAATATATATATAAAAAATAATCTATGCCTCTGGATTTAAACAAGTTGTCATTGTTAACATCAGTCTGCCCATGAGATATGTGAATCAAACAAAATGGACCAAAAAATTACTTGCTAGAAATTTTAAGTTACTAAAAAAAAAATACTTTCTTTTTCCTTATTTCTTATAAGTTGACTCATGACTGGCTGAGCGTGAGACATAGGCATAACAAAATGGTTGCGTTTACTTCTGATTACAAAGAGATATAGGTAAAGTCAGTAAAGAAAATATATTTTTAATGAAGGTTAGGATTTTTTGTGATTAATTTTTTGGTATGTTTCGTTTGATTCATTTCAAATTCTTCGCAATGACATATGACAGCATGGCATGATATGATGAACCATTTATCTCAAAGGTGGACTATCGTTAACAATCAGGAAACTGAAGTTTAACAATCGTTAACAATCAGGAAACTGAAGTTTAACAATCAGGAAACTGAAGTTTTTCTTCAATGTAATTTTACTTTAAACCCACAAAGAACTCAGCTATCTGAGATGTAAGCTTTAAACATTTAACAATGAAAATGTTAATTACAAAATTTAAAAAAAAAAAAGAAAAAGGTTGAGTCCCTCATTCTAAATTAAATTTAGGCACTTGTTACATGACCAAACGTTTGGTCTTCGTATTTTTTTTTACTTCGTGTACCAGCCGTAGATAATATTGCTCCACACCCTAACCCTATCCCTAACCCTGAAAAAAAAATAAAATTTATATATGTCATGTTCACGTTTGGTCTTCTAACAAGTGCGCTAGGAAAATAAAGGCACTTGTTACATGACCAAACGTTTGTTTGGTCTTCTAACAAGTGCGTTATAAATCATTTATTATTTCTTTTTTTAGTTAATAAATTATTTAACATAATAATATTAAGGCACTTGTTACTGGACCAAACGTGTGGTCTCCGTATTTTTTTTACCCGGGTACCAGCCGTAGATAATATTGCTCCACACCCTAACCCTATCCCTAATCCTGAAAAAAAAAAATAAATTTATATATGTCATGTTCCTTATACCCTAATATAATGGTCACGTTTGGTCCCCTAACAAGTGCGTATATTAAACATGCACTTATTTCTGCATCTTGCATATTCAAATTAACTAATAATACAGCTATTTCGAAAACCATTTACCATAAATAACAAATACGTAGAAAATGTTACTTCACGAAGAAAAAAATAACGCATATGCTGTCATACTGTGGGTCACACAGGCCCAGGGCTCACAGGCGAGTTTGAGGTATTTAAAACAAATACGAAAATAACCAAAGCATTACTGTCTTTCAGAAAAAAGAAAATAATTTATTAATTACTGAAATAAGAATGCATATTTTACCTTCCTGAAATTTAGGTTTAGGGGCCATTTAGAATTATTAATAAATTGTCCAAGCCGCCAGAAAATAGAAAAAAATTGTATTGTTAACTACGTCATAGGATTGTGTTAACTATTAAAAATAGATGATTCCCAGATCAAAAGAGCTCGGGTCTGACATATATAGTATAACAAATGATTCTCAGACTTTGACACTTGAATTTTATAAAAACTAGACCTCCCATAGCAACATGTTTGGTTTCATACATTATATCTAATTATGGCTTCAAGACCCATAACTTATCGCGACCGGCTTGCAAAAATTGTACGATAAAAGAAAGAGAATTTATTTACCATTTTACTTTGCAGAGTACATACTTCTGTTTTGCTACAATTAGAGAAATCGATCTGGGATAGCTCTGGCCCGCCTGCCAAATACAGCCCCGTAGCCGGGGGGGGGGGGGGGGACGGGGGGCACGACCCCGCTTAAAAAAGAAGAAAAAAAGGAAAAAAGAAAGAAAAAGTAACTAAAATGAGAAGGCGCCCCTTGCTGGGTATTGGTGCCCCCCCCCTGCTTACTTTGGCCTGGCCAAATACGGCTTTTTGATCCGACCTGCTCTCTTCCTATCAACTCGTTTACACGAATGACGTTAAAATGTAATTGAGATTATTTCATATAAACACTACATTCTACTCTTGGTCTGCCCCTTTGTGAAATAACAAATAAATAATTCCCCTCCTCCTCTGAACTATATTAAAAATATAATACATGAATAACATTTTATTGTGTAAAATATTTCATATATAACATATATTCATGTCTTAAAATAATAATTTTCACACTGCGTATCACTAAATATACCATGTCTAATGTGCTAACAGGTTTTTGCATGAATAATTCGAATCCATTGTTAAACACTATAGCATACACGCCATAGATATTCATATTATATATATATATATATATATATATATATATATATATATATATATATATATAGTAACTCTGGTTTTGGGAAACACAGATTTGAGTTTATGGCGAACGCATGAAAATAAGTAAATAGAACTCGGCAGATTAAATGTTGGATTTTTAACACAGATATAAATATATAACGGGTATATAACTTATGAACAGAAAGTAATAGTTATTATTTGTTGTCAGTTACATCCCTTTGAACAGGGGACGGGTAGTCGTGTGATAAAGTGTTCAACTGTCGGCCTAAGGGTGCCTGGTTCGATCTCCGGTGAGGTCAAATGGATATTTCAGTTCATGGCTTAAGTCCCAGCTGTATCTCCCGTGGTGCCTCCATGGCCATTACACGCTCGGGTATGGTGGGGATGAAAGAAGGGCACCATAAAAACCGTCCCCATCATCTCATCCTTACAGGGACTTCACACACACCCTTTGAACAGACCACCACCACCACCACCACCATCACATAATTTTTGTAGGAAGGCTGTATCCTAAGCCCACGGTTCTCAACCTGGATGCAGCGGCGTAGCGTGGGTATCGGCCGCCCAGGGCGGAAGACGATTTTGCCGCCCTCTCATTTAGGTATTTCAATTTAATCTATACATTTTTGCCGCCCCCTCCCTCTAAAAAGTAATAAAAAGTGCCGCCCGGTGCGGACCGCACCCACCGCCCTCCACCCTCTCTAGGTACGCCACTGCCTGGATGCATGGGCACACCAACAAGTACACGTAATGTTATCTAGGGGTACGTTTAAATCAACAACAGAGTCGTTTATTGGGTTGCTACATACAATATTATCAAACATCTACTACGCACTAATCGAAATACATTTGAACATTAAGTACCATTTTTAAAAGATTTATTCCACAGACGGAGTATTCTATGGCCATGGTGGTACCAATGAGGTCCCCCAGGGAGCTGGTGAGGTAGTAGCCAGCACCAGGTAGTTTGAGCTTACAATACACCACGTGATCTCTCAACCAACCTCCCCCCCCCCAAACCTTCTACCTTCACAGTTCCTAGTCGATGCTACAACATTCAAATTATTAAAACAAAAAATGGTTGTAACATACAATATTATCAATCATCCACTACGCACTAATTGGACAACCAAGAAATTCATTTCCAATGGTATGCACGTTTTAAATTCTATTATAGTGTGTGTGTGAAGTCCATGTAAGAATGAGATGAAATCTCTTTGATCCTATAAACCACTAAAGGGGACGGTTTTTATGGTGGCCTTCTTTCATCCCCACCATAGCCGATAGTGCAATGGCCATGGTGGCACCACGGGAGATATATGGGGGGGGGGGGACCAGCCCTGACATGAAAATTTTACTTGGTCCTCACCGGAGATCGAACCAGGTACCTTCATGTCGACAGTCGAGCGCTTTACCACACGACCATCCGTCCCCTTATTCTATTATAGTACTTTTTTTTTTCGTCAGACATTTCCGTGACACAGTTTGAATCCTTCATTATATATCAATTCATATTAAATAATAGTAACTGTAACAATTTGATCGCCATCGTACAATATTTTGAATATTGGAATAATTCTAATTATCATTATTGTATAAACGACCGTCTTTCATATTCTTCGTGCATGTCGTTATGCTTGGATTCGGACTGAAACAAAATGCCCATTATCAGAAATACATTGAGTGATTGTGTCGCTTGATTTTGTTGTTACGTAAATCTAGCTTCATCTTTTGCTCGTTTTTTGAAATCTGCCATCTTCTGTGGACGACTAGATTATTCGCTTTCATTATATTATTATTATTATCTGTGCGGTCATATATCAGCATTCACAGAGAAATTGTTTGGTAATCGTCTCCTAGTTTGTTGATGGAAAGAAGAATTATGTTTGCATACAGAGATAGAGGGGGCGGGGGGCTTATCGTTGGCAGTGTCGAACCTAGGGATTTGGGAGCCTCTGCATTTTGACATTCGACACCATGACATGAGATAATGTACTTAGTATTTAATGTAAAAAAATAATTTTGGGCCCACCTCAAGCTGGGACTCGGGGGGACTTTCGAATTTGGACCCCCACATCCCCCAACCTAGGTACGCCTCTGATCGGTGGGGTATTACCCATCTTCTCGACTTCTGAGGGGCTCCATTAAGCCACAACTTTACACTTTGTTAAAATGATGTCATGTCTGATTTCACGTGTGTAATTTTAATAAAGTTAATAATATACATGTTTTCAAGTAATTGTAAAAGGTTAACAATAACATATATTAAGATGTTTTCTGTTGCTGGTTTTTTGAGAGCCTAATATTATCTTTCATTCTTAGGGGCATAGAACGAGCAGGGCTACAGCCAACTTATCTTGGGGCACTAGCAATCCCCTACTAAATGGGCCCTCTGAATACACACACATACTCACATTGCTAGGTCATTACTTCGCAGTATTCGATAGGATCCGTAAGAATATGTAAGTAAATGTAGAGATCCCTTAATATCTTCTGATAATTGCCCAATGACACAGAGTTGGGCCCGGGGGGGGGGACCAACAAACTTCAAACGATGTCGATATCAAAAGAGATTTTTTTTCCTTTGGTTCTTTTAGTCCCATAGGACAATACGGGGAGGTCAGGGAAATGACCCATCTTCAATGAAGAAAAACAACAAAAACATATTTAGAAAGCAACTTCCCTGTATTTCCAAGTCTTGGGACAACAGTTCAGGCTGCATTACCCCCACCCCCTCCTCCCATACACACATCCATATTTATTTTCAGTTCAATAATTCATAAAAAAATATTCTTTACACCGATAAAATTACTGTTTTATAACATAATCATAAATAATAAATTATCGCCAGGAGTTGATAAGGAGTTAGGCATCAGCGCGGTCACACATCCCGACACGCAGGTATAACTCAGTTGAACCCTCACTGGTTAATCCTTTTATAAATATCAGGCCACAGCCAACTGGCGTCCAGGGGAGACCAGATGACGACGTGAGATGGTAGCACCCAAAATGTATAAATTAATAAAATAAAAATAAGGAAAGCGATTGGCAAGGATTGGGTACCCTTATGTCCTTTCTAGCGGCGACCTTGGCGAACCATCCGTGTTCCTAGGTCATTGGGTTCAGAGTCACTGGTATATAGGTGCATTCTATCTTATGATGTAGTAATTTACTTAATACATGTAGAGTAAATTCATGTTATGTTTTTTTTTCATATTTAAAAAAAAAAATTAACACAAATAGTTTACATGTTAGGGTTATCTTCAAAAAAAAAAAAGAGAAAAATGAAATTGATTGTTTTTTTCAAATTGTGTATTTCATGAACTTTATTTGTAAACATAATATTAAAACCTAATTAATGGCGACATCAGTGCACATAATATTAAAACCTAATTAATGGCGACATCAGTGCACATAATATTAAAACCTAATTAATGGCGACATCAGTGCAAATAATATTAAAACCTAATTAATGGCGACATCAGTGCACATAATATTAAAACCTAATTAATGGCGACATCAGTGCACATAATATTAAAACCTAATTAATGGCGACATCAGTGCACATAATATTAAAACCTAATTAATGGCGACATCAGTGCAAATAATATTAAAACCTAATTAATGGCGACATCAGTGCACATAATATTAAAACCTAATTAATGGCGACATCAGTGCACATAATATTAAAACCTAATTAATGGCGACATCAGTGCACATAATATTAAAACCTAATTAATGGCGACATCAGTGCACATAATATTAAAACCTAATTAATGGCGACAACAGTGCACATAATATTAAAACCTAATTAATGGCGACATCAGTGGACATAATATTAAAACCTAATTAATGGCGACATCAGTGCACATAATATTAAAACCTAGTTAATGGCGATATCAGTGGACATAATACTTAAACCTAATTAATGGCGACATCAGTGCACATAATATTAAAACCTAGTTAATGGCGATATCAGTGGACATAATACTTAAACCTAATTAATGGCGATAAACAGAAGAAGATATTCAAACGTGTCCTAAAATTGGACTTAACGTTCAAGCTCCATTAAATGCGATATCAGTGGTCAAGATATTCAATCCTTATTAATGACTGGACAAATGGACATTTAAATAGAAATAACGTTTTATTGTAAAACTAATGGACATAACATTCTTACATAACTAGTTGCGGAACAAGTAGAATGGGAAACTCAATCCTCATTCATGGCGAAATATACAGCGAAAAGTTCAAGAACCTTTCATTGAACATATCCTTCTATACACAATGCCGATGTAAGTATCAATGACTGTAGGTGAAGAATTTCTTTGAAATGTTTGTAGAGCAAGAATTGGATAGATTCAAGTAAGTCTTTTTTTTTCTAGATTTTGAGTTGCGTCAAATACCAACATGAATAGTTAATGTTTAAAGATATACAGCAGGATAGTTTGCAACAATACCAACATGAATAGTTATTGTTTATAGATATAGAGCAGAATAGTTTGCATCAATACCAATATGAATAGTTATTGTTTGAAGATATACAGCAGAATGGTTTGCAACTATACCAATATGAATAGTTATTGTTTAGAGATATACAGCAGAATAGTTTGCAACAATACCTCCTTTTTTACCTTTCAAGAAATGCAAATTTGCTATGTACTTAATAAAACGGGAATGTATGTACGTCCAGATGTAACCAATAGGGAAAAAAACGTTATTTAGAATGATTCATATCAACCAGTGTTTATAACTGTACATTTCAAACACTACTTCTATTTTGTATTTATGTGAAAAAATGTATTTTATCTCTAGTTTATTCAGTATCTCGCGTTGTCGAAATACTTATAGAAGTATACATATATTAGAAATACTAGAATAAATATATTAGAAATACTAGTAAGAATATATTATAAATACTGGTATAAATATATTTATTAGAAATACTAGTATGAATATCTTAGAAATACTTGTATAAACATATTAGAAATACTAGTATGAATATTTAAGAAATACTGGTATAAATATATCAGAATTATCTATCTCCGAATGTAAGTAAAATCTTCAGGTTTAATTAATCTGCCATTTTGAAATAATAACACAGTGTGAAAGGTCCATGATTAGTTTAATAATATACTTAAAGTCACTATATTTTTTATTGTATCTTGTTTAATAATTTAGTTAATAAGAGTTGAAATTATCTAAGCAATTTAAGTTATAATCTGATTTGAGCACTCTTCCATATTTCATTTCTTTACATTCAGTTGGCTACCCTGTGTTACGAAACTAAACAAGACATAAATCGTTAAAAATACCTGCAGTTCAAAAGTTCATTCTAATATTTTCATAGCCTACATTTCAGACGTGTCAATATTTAAAACCTTCAGTGGCCGCGTTGTACGGAATGGTGGCCGCACATCTAATTTATCAACAATAACTAAAGCCATTCTTAATAGATTTTATAGTTTTTTTTAATAATAAGTAAATGATACATGAATAAGTAAGTGGGATGTTGAATATTGTTTTCAAGAGACACATGTTATCATACATGAGTATGTTGAGCTCAACTGCCATTCTCTGTGAGCTATCAATGTGCTCTTTCGTAATTTTGATTCTATTTTTATTCTCATCGGACTTCATTCTTAAAATTAGCGTCTCGCTAATGTTAGCGTTCCAAGTAATGATAATACGACAATGACGTGATGGTAAAGAGAAAGCTATTGATCCCTGGAGAGAATTTTAAAATAAAAATCTAGCAAAGAGACTTGCTCACATTTGTTCTCTTAGTTAAGTTTCAATTTTTTTTTGTAGTTAGGTGCATTCTGTTTGAGTAAAATGATTTAGTTGAATGAGACCACAGTCGACAATATCTGACATGTCAAAAGACTGTTAATCAATTCAAGTGTCGAATCACGGGATAAATGGGCCTAATTTCTTATTTTAAAATTTGAGTCTGCCATAATTTAACTTTTATTACACATGCTCTTATGTTGTTAAAACATGTATTTGTCATTATGATATTATTTATTTGATCCTTGAATTACCTAATTAAATTATTGAAATGAGTGAATCATGTCTACAGATACAAATTAATTCGTGAGCCTTTTAAAGTTATGGTAGAAAATTTTACTTTAAAGAAAAAAAATGTCTGTTATTTCGCAAATGCCCATTGATGAAATGTTCTGTATTGATGTTTAACTGAGCGACATTATTTATCTCTAAAGCTATTGCACTCTGCACCAATTTATCTTGCTGCATCACGCAGATACATCTGACATACCTCACCATCCATTTCGCTTTCCACTTTTTGCGATTTATATCCGTTGTCATCCGTTCTCTCACTCCCAATGCTTTCTCGCTATCACCTACCCACCAATTTCTTGGTCTGACCTTTAACCTTTTAATATTTTACTTCTGTTAATGTCATCTTTCTATATATTAAATTGCTCTTTATCTTTTCTTATTTATAATTTCAATTTTCTCCATTGCTTTTTTGTTTTATTTTTTTTTTCCTTTCTTAATGTTCTAATTACGTGGTCTACATGAATGTATGTTTTAAAAATCCATGATGTTTCAATCCATTAAGATTTTTTTTTAGCTAAAATTTTCTGCCTGCAAAGAGCTTTTAAATTTAAAACTGAAGAGTTTGCTAAATGAGCAATAAACTGAATCTGCAATGCACTATTTTCCCTAGAAAAAAAAATCAGACATCTAATATAACTGACATTTCGTAAAATCAATCACTCGAATCAATCTGCTTGATTCCTCAGCGATTTTAATTTATTCAGTCACATTTAGAAATCAGTGTCAATTTAACTGGTGTAATGTCCCAGTATTTTATATTTTATGAAGTATTTAATTGAAGCTAAAACTATAAAAGTATGTATTATTTTAACAAACAAACAAACACACACACACACACATACACACACACTCAACGCTACATAGTTTTTTTTAAACTAGTGAACTAGTGGATTTAGGTATATTCCTACAATAGCGAACCAGTGATTATAGGTATATTCCTACAGTAGTGAACCAGTGGGTTTAGGAATATTCCTACATAGTGAGCCAGTGGGTTTAGGTATATTCCTACAACTTGCATCTCTGAAGTAGGCATGCATGCTTTTTTTTTCCTTCTTACAACTGTATCTATGAATATGGATAACCAAATCAAGAGAGTTGAAAGAGGTGTACATAATAGACTTGACCGTCATAGTCCCAACTGGTGTGTGGGTGAGAGCGGGAGGGGGGGGATTTCTAGCATGCGGGCTATCAGTGGCACATAGATAATGTTTAGTATAACACGACAAATTAAGTAGAGCGCATTTTTTTTTGTCAGCTGCTCTATAGTTTAGTGACATATAGGTTCAGAAATAATATATATATATATATATATATATATATATATATCAGCCCCGTAGCGTGAAAATTCTACAGGAGGTGCCAGGCATTCTACAGCAGGGGCCAGGCAATAGCGGGGGGGGGGCAGGTAATACATTTTACTAAGTAAAACAAAACGCAGGGGGGCCCCCTGGCCCCCCGCACGCTACGGGCCTGATATATATATATATTCTTTTATAACAAATTTTCATTTGTTTCATAAACATTGTCAATTACCCACAGTTGAGGTTTTGATTTTCTTGGCTAAAAACAATTTTCTTCTTTTTTTTTTCATTTTTTTTCTCCAGCATCGCCAGTTTTTAAGTTTATTTTGTACATAGATTGCTTTTCCCGTCTTCCGATATGGCTTCGTAAATAAGGCCGTGAAATTAGGGGGTTCCTTGGGCCAAGACACATTTCTTCAAAATACATGAATTATATTGTGATACAAATACAGTACAAAAACTGCAGAAATGAACAAAGTTGAATTAAATTTCTAAATTTCTGAAATATAAGTCGTGTTTATATTTGTATACGTTTCTGAATCCACCCCTAGCTAAAATTTAGAGCACAAATTAAAAAAAAAAAAATAAAAATGAAGTATAGACTACTATTGTCTCTGAAATTAAAAAACAAACAATTTATATAAATACATATAAATACATACATATATATATATATATATATATATATATATATATATATATATACATACGTATTTTTAAGTCAGTTCACTCGTTTTGTATCCAGAATTGAAATTCTCCTTAAAAAAATGATTCTTTCCCATTTCAATTGTAACTAGCACTCAAGCATTACAAAATATGATAAATAAAACAAACAATTATCACGAAGATATGAAAGTCCCCCCCCCCTCCGTCAACCCCCACCCCTCCATATTAAACAACACAAGGAGAGTCACCAGCATTTAACATTGATATATTGAGGACTGCACTTTAGGATTGTCGTGTTAGAGAAATTATTTTCCATACATCTTTTGTGTTCATGCATCAATCAGACTCCAACGTTTAGTGTCCTCCTTGGGTCAATTGTATGCCTGCACCAATCAGACTCCAACAGTCAGTGTCTTCCATGGGTCAGTTGTAAGCCTGCATCAATCAGACTCCAACAGTTAGTGTCCTCCTTGGGTCAATTGTATGCCTGCATCAATCAGACTCCAACATTTAATGTCCTTCTTGGGTCTATTGTATGCCTGCATCAATCATACTCCAACAGTCAGTGTTCTGCATGGCCAGTTGTATGCCTGCATCAATCAGACTCCAGCAGTAGGTGTTTTCCTTAGGTCAATTGTATGCCTGCATCAATGAGACTCCAAAATGTAATGTCCTCTATTGGACTTAATGTTTCTTTCTTCTTTTTCAAAAAATAACTTGAACAGATTCTAAAGGAAAGGGGGGGGGGGGGGAATAAGTTAAAATGTAAATTTTAAAATTAAAAATAGAATTCATTTTCAATGATGTTGATTGGACTTATAAGAATCACTGTACTTTTAATTCCGTGGTTTTCAATTTTAAATGAAAGCGACATTCTTATCTTGCTTGCAAAACCTCTTTGTTTTAGCGAAACGATTGAGGTGGGTTATTGGAACACCAGTGAGTCCGCGAACCACGGGTTGAGAACTAATGCCATAGATAATTTCCGACCTGTGTTCCGCGGACCTTTGTTTGATTAAGTATTAAAGTTTACATTGAAATACATGCAAAGTTATTCCTCGTCCTAGTGAATTATAATTGTGTACAACCCAAACCTGTTTAGGTGTTGGTGCAGACGACATATTGCTGAAGGGCTTTGAGCGCTAAAACATCATCGAACGTTCCTTTATAATTAATAAAAAAAAAACGGACACATTTGAATTTATACTATTTAATTTGTTTAAGACTGGAAATAGTATAACGAAAAGGCGTGATTTTTTATGTATTTAGAAAAAATACGAATCACTTAAAGAACATGAATAAACTTATTGAAATACAGCTAAGAATTTCTCTTTTTCTGATTCTAAATCTGAACAATAAAAGCAAATATGTAAAAAAAAATAGTGTGGAATAGCGTGTGCATGTATTTGATTTCAAGTGAAATTTTCATCCCTGGAAGTGTTTAATGAGATAAAATTCTAACTGGATCACGCTATCTCGGGAGAGAAACCTTAATTAATTAAGACTATCTAGGGAAAAAAACAGCTAGGATTATGTGGTACAGAGTTTCGCAAAGAAACAAAAACAAGCAATTAAGCCTGTTCCATTCTGGACACAGGACGTGTTAGCGCATTTTCTTGTTATGTATCAGTACGTATGTTACTTTCAGTAAATATTTGTAAATTTTGGAAATGTTTATAAATTCAATTGTGTAATGCATATATCTGTAAAAAAATATTATAAAGACGTTTCTTTATATTTGAAAAAAAATTTTTTTCTCTTAAATCTAACTACAAGTGGTTTGTGGTTACTGAAATAGGACTCATAATTGAAAACATTGAAATTATAGTCATTTAATCGTCCGAAAACTCCGTCAATTGTTGCATAGCTCTGATACTTTCAATTAAACTCAGAACACAAGCTTACTATTTCATTTGATGAGTTTCTTAATAAATCTTGGTGAAACTACGTGCTGCAGTATTTCGCACCAAATGAATGGGTTTATTGAACGTACAAGGTGTATAAATAATATATGAAGCCCCTTAGGAGCCATGAAGCCCGGCCCTCAGAGGTCCTATCGCGAAATGGACTTTTGATGTACACTTGGCAGGCCAAGACCTACAAAATGATATATACATCATGGGTCTCGGACTTATGGTTGTTGAGATATAGGCGCTCTTTATTAATATAGCTTACATAGCAAAAAACGGTACTAAGCCCCCTTTTACGGCCCTGAGAGGTCAGATCGCGAAATGGAAAAAAGTCATTTCTTGGCAGGCCAAGACCTACAAAATGATATATACATCATGGTTCTAGGACTTATAGTTGTTGAGATCTAGGGTGATGACGGACAGACAGACAGACAAAACGGGGACAATAGAGCATTTTTTTCGAAAATGCTCTAAAAAGTAACAACAA